>LPNX010492895.1:174298-205007 GCA_001517045.1 Pseudotsuga menziesii | reverse complement strand
TTAATGAATTTTGATTCCTTGGAATATGATTGAATGTAATGAACTCAAAATGTCTTTCCAATAACCTAACTTGCATAAACTGATGCAATAGAATAGGGTTCTGCACCTGATAAGCCTGATTGAGTTGGGAAACCACTAGTTGAGAGTCTAGTCGGACTTCCAGCTGGGTGATACCATGTGAAAAAGAATCCCATAGAAGCTCAATGACGGCTCTATATTCAGCCACATTATTGGAAGCAGAACCTAAGCAAGCGCCTCCTGAGGAAACTAATTGTCCTGAGGGCGAATAAATGACCCATGCAACCGAAGCTAAATTACAAGTGTGGCGACTGGCGCCATCAACGAAACCTACAAACCTCTCGGAAGACATCTGAAACAGCTAGTAGATGGTATAAAAAACACAAACTGACAAACTAGTGTACATAAAAATACAAGAAAAAGTGCTAAGCCTAAGAATAGTACTTTTTCAGGTAGAGCCCATTTCTAAGCTCAGCCAACTTATTCCCATCGAAATCTATCAATTCATATGTGCCTTTCTTTAATACTTTCGACATGATATAAGGTCCTAACCACATAGACCTGAACTTTCCTACCCCCAGGGGTTCTTTGTCTTGGTCCCAGAGCAAAACAAGTTCTCCTTCAGAGAAAATTCGAGGCTTGACCGATTTATCATATTGGCTTTTGACCCTATTCTTATGAGCTTGGTTTGCTGTCAGCGCATCTCTATGCTGTTCATCAAGGTGTTCTAAATGTAATAGACATTCTTCAAGCTTAGTCATATTTGGTAACACATGAATAGCAATTTTTAAAGACGGGATTTCACATTCAATCGGGGTAAACAAAAACTCCATGGATGAGTTGGAAGGGGGAGAAACCCGTACTAGTTTTTACATTGGTTCGATATGCCCAAAGAGCAGGGTATAGCATAATATGCCAGTTTGAATGGGCTGAATTAATAGTACATTTGAGGATATTTTTCAAAGTTTTATTAACAGCCTCGACCTGACCATTGGCTTGAGGATAGAATGAGGATGAATGTTCTTGTCTAAATCCTAGCATAGTGGTCAGTTCCATCATCATGCTATTTTGAAAATGACTACCATGGTCAGTGAAAATCACTTTGGGTATACCAAATCATGCTATAATTTGATTGAACATGAAAAAAGTTGTAGTTTCCCCGTCAGCTCTAAAGGTGGGCATTGCCTCTGCCCATTTCATAAAATAGTCCACAACAACAATGATATATTTGTGTCCCCCAGCCAAGGCTGGGTTACACGTCACGTAATCAATCCCCCACTTCATGAAGGGGCCCACCGAGATAACGAGAAATAACAGAGCTGGATGTGACCGCATTTTTCTGGTATAAAGCTGACAAGGATGACAGTGCTTCACTACTTCCACACAATCTTTAAAGATTGTAGGCCAGAAATAACCGGCACGTAATATTTTCTGGGCTGTTGCTAACCCAGATAAATGAACCCCACACGCTCCACTATGGGCATCATTTAGGACAATTTCTGCTTCCTCATGGGTCAGACATTGACGCAAAATGGAATCTACCCCTCTACGGTATAAAGTATCTCCTATGATGAGGTAGTTCTTGGCATGTAGGCATAGTTTATGTCGTTCTTCTCGCGAGAACGCTGCGGGATACTTCAAAGTTTGGAGATAGATAAGTATATCTACATACCAGGGATTAGAGGTGGAAATAAAAAAGATGTGCTCATCTGGGAATGAGTCTTCTTCAATAGCTACATCTTCATCTACTGGAATTCTGCAATAATCTCAGCAAAAACTAAGGATTTTTTGGATTTGGCGAACTAAAAATCCAAGTCAAACTCTTGGAGAATGACTATCCATTTGTTGAATTTTCCTCCAACTATCCATCGTGACAAAAAATATTGAAAATGATTAACATCTTCCACTACTATTGTAGTCCTTAGTAAGATGTAGTGACGTAACCTCTGAACAGCATAAACATCTGCTAAGGCCAATTTCTCGACATGGGAGTACCTTAGTTTAGGTCCGGCTAAAGCACAACTAAGATAGTAAATGACATGCTCTTGGAGCCTATCGTCCTCTTGGACCAGGACCATCCCTATGGTCGACTCAGATGTGGCCAGATACAATATAAAATCCTTAGAGTAATCTGCTAGATGCAATAATGGTGCCGATAACAAAGCTTTTTTCAATGCCTCGAATGCGAGTTGTGTAGTTTCATCCCATACAAATGGGGTGTCCTGTTTTAGTATGTGCATGAAAACCTTAGTAATATTGGCATAATTTATAATGAAATGTCGAAGAAAATTAGAATTTCCCTGCAGGCTCTGAAGTTTCCTGATAGAACGAGGAGGAGAAAGATTTACAATGGCCTCAACTTTTAATGGATCCACCTGAATACCTCTATTAGAAACAATGAATCCGAGTAGTCCCCCTGACTCGACACAGAACACACACTTGTGGGGATTCAAGTGAATTTTATAGTATTTGCATCGTTCAAATATCAAATGCAGGTGATCTGGATGGTTAATCCTCTTACGAGAATGTGCAGGCAGATCATCAAGGTAAGGTTCGACAATGGCTTTGATATCATGGAAGGCAAAATTCATTGCCTGCTGAAAGGTTACCCCAACATTTTTTAATCCAAAGGGAATTTTTTATATGCGAAGGTACCCCAAGGACAAATGAAAGCAGTTTTATGTTGTTCTTTTAGTTTTATTTGAATTTGATTATATCCGGAGAAACCATCCATAAACGAAAAAACTTCACTTCCCACACAGGAATCAATAATTTGGTCTGTAAATGGCATGGGATAGTTGTCCTTAGGACAAGATTTGTTTAAATATTTGAAATTAGTATAGATGCGTATGGTCCCTTGCTTCTTATCAACATTAGAGAGGGTTGGATACCCATTCCGTCAAAGCTATGGGATAAATAAAACCGGCTTTCAACAGTTTTTCCACTTCACCCTTCATTGCCGCTGCTTTATGTGGGTTAACAGGTCTCAAATTTTGCCAAACAGGTTTAGCATCAAGGTATGTTCAGATCTTGTGCTCGACTATAGATGGATCAATGCCTGGCATCTCCTCATATGACCTGGCAAAAACGTCACAGAATTCCTTAAACAAGGCAGTATAAATGGCAATCTCCTTAGGAGAGCAGTTTGCGCCAATATGTATATTTTCCACAATGTTAGGGTTTATAGAGATGTTGATAGGGATGGTAGCAGAAATATTTTCCATATTCCCCTCAAAAAATATTCCTTCCCTGGGTAAGGGATTAATGGGCGTATCAACATCATCTGTCAGTCTCACATAAAACTATTGATTCTCTATCCTGCTTAGCTTTGGAAGAAAATAGGACCGATGATGAAGATCTTCACAGATATTATCTCGTCTACACATGGCTTCCAGAATGGCTTCATTAGAAGGTAAAACCATATCTAAACAATCTGTTGAATGCAAAGAGGTTTTTTCCCAAGTAGGCAAATAGACTTCTTCCAATTCCTTTGAGACTGAGAGTGGAACCGGAATGGGATCGATAGTGGTTTGTGTGATATCTTGATAAGCTACTTCCATTACCGATAGGGGCACTTCAGGTTCATGGTGGGTAGGGAGAACCCAAGGATTAGTCTTATCAACAACCATAGCAATGGAATTTCCCACACTAGTAGAACCTATATAATTAATAGGAGCTGGAAGATCGAATGTGCCCATCAGTGATGCGTACATTCCAGCCCCTAAGCTCTGTGCAGTAGGTTTGACCTGATAAACCAATGGCACAGTGGACTCATTGGACTCCATGCGGCCTTTTCAAGTAAAATCGAGTTGGTCAACAGTAACCAACTTCCCTTTGTGTGGAAATACTACCACCTCAAAGACGGTCGATGCAATAGAAGACATGGCATAAGTCCAGCTTCTTCCCAAAATAAAATTATAGTCCAAAGGTGCATCAATCACCTCCACCTCAACAGACACCGCTTTCCCTACCAGCTTAATTTCAAAAGCCGGTAGGATACCATGCAAACGTAATGACCTTCTGTTGAAAGCAGTAAGCAAGGTGTTTGACGAGACCAGCTCTGGGGATCCAAGAGCTTTCCAACATGATAAGGAAATAACACATGTAGAAGCACCCTTGTCACCAATTTCCCTTCCAATGATATTTCCACCATGGATGACATCTATTGATAAGGATACATGGTAAGGTAGGCAAATTTTTACATCAGACAAATGAAATTTCGCCATGAGACTCGATGAGTCCATACTGCCTAAGCCTTCTAAGAGTGCATCCCACTGGGCGGGACAGCTCTGTAACACCTCTAAAGCTGACATTGCATAAGGTGTCTGGGATAAGTCTTCAACCACAGAGTAGTTGGATGTAGCCCTAGCATTAGGATTATGCAAGGTCTTCTTAAAGAAAACTTTCAGTATATTGGGCATAGTTTCAGCAGGTTTCTCGATCGTGAGAAGGTTAGAAGTTTCACCTATAGTCTTAACCTTCTCATAGGTTTCTTTTTCATAGTTCTTATTCTTGGTCTATAGCAAATTTGAAGATTGAACCATGTTGATACAATTGGGGTGCCCCCTACTGCGTTCGAAGCTGAAGCAGAATTCTACCCTTGGGGAAACAGATCCT
Source organism: Pseudotsuga menziesii (assembly GCA_001517045.1). Lineage (NCBI taxonomy): Eukaryota > Viridiplantae > Streptophyta > Pinopsida > Pinales > Pinaceae > Pseudotsuga > Pseudotsuga menziesii. The sequence continues at coordinate 200,372 of LPNX010492895.1, read as the reverse complement.
TCAGGACAGCCGGTTGTTGAGCTTTTAACAGCTTCTGGGCTTGTTCCATTAGGGGACAAAGATGGGTGAGGTGATCCTCATGGCACAACTTACATGGGAATTTCACCTTTTTCTTTTCTTTCTTTCCCCCATCAGCACTATTTGTGGGTTTTTGCTTGTTTTGATTTCCCTCCCCTTTCTTTCCTTTCTTCTTTTTTCCACCGGGCTGCTGATTTCCCTTCTGAGAGGTCTGTGCAAAAACATTTGCATTTTGGGGTGAGGGGGCAGCCTTTGCTTCCTCCACTATAGAATGTTTAATTAACAGCTGATGGATCTGTTTGGCCAAAGATTCTACAGTGGGAGAATTAACGAACCCAACCACACCATTGACATGGGGTCCAAGTTTAGGTTTCTTTGCATCATGTGTTGGCCTCGGTTCCTTAGGGATAATCTCATACAAGATCCCAGACTGAGAGTAAATAAATTCAAGTTGCTAGGCCCTGAGGATAGCTTCTTCCTCACTCGTCACTCCTGAAGTAGATATGTCCTTAGATATATAAGGCAATAGTGATTTAAGGAACCATTCTAGTAAGAACTCAGGAGGAATAGTGGCTTTAATAAGGCTCTTTCACCTTCTCCATTCTTGGCTATGATCCGAGATATGGGTAGCCTTATTCTGCTGAAAGGTAGATAACAAGTCCGTTCCGAAATCATATCGGATAAGAAGCTGAAAGTGGCTGAGGAATGCGTTAGCCAAGTCCCAAAAACTACTAAACGAAGCAGAAGGAAACTCAATGTACCATTTTGCTGCAGTACTCATCAATGTTCTTTGGAAAATCCTCAACCTAACTGAATCTTCATTTAGTGAGTTGGAAGAGCACCATAAATGAAAAGTGGTGGCATGAGCCCCATGATCTTCACTAACTTTTCCTTCGAATTTTGGGACGTCCGAGGGAAACTTGTGGGTACAGGCGGCCAGGAGGGATCATGCCTCACTGGGTCATTCATTAGTTTAGACAAATCTGGCAAGTTTAACATTGCCAAGAAAGGAATCTTAGGTCAAAATGAAGCACTAAAAGTACTGGTTTGGGGATTAGAGGGACTTGCCCCCAAATTCCCATATGTAAAGGTGGGGTTGCCCCCTGTCGCCGGTTGTGAAGTGGATGGATTACTTTGAAATGGATTCCATTCGTAAGTCATAGGATTGTTGGTATGAGGTGCAGTATAAGAGGTTCTAACTGCCCTAGTCGAAACTGGTGTTTGAAATACAGGAGCGGGTATCCCTCCACTAAAAAGTGAAAAGGGAGAGCTCATGAATGGTGCAGAGGTTGAGGTTTGGAAACCTTGACCATAAGGGTTAGTGTTTCCAAACAGCACCCCTACATAAGAGAGTGGTGGGCCTATGTATGGAATGGATGGGGGTATGTGGCCCCCATTCCAAGGAAATCCTTGGACAAAAGCTGAGGATGCGGTCGGACCACTCTGGGCAGTGTGTGCAAAGGAGGTTGGAACTGTAGGTACACTAGGAATCCCAGTGACTATACCACTAGAGGCACCTGCTAGGCTTGTGGGAAATGATGATTGGACCACTTGGCTCACTGGAGTTAAGGGCGTAGTAGGTATGCTTGATCTAGGGGTACTTACCAGGGGAGGTAGCACCCCTTCAGCCGGGATGGATGAGGTGAAAATGAAAGAAATCTCTCCTGCACTAGACATTATTCTACCCATAGGGACGCCAATAATGGGTGGATCAAAAGGACGAACCTGAACGATCACAGGATCATTTAAATTAGTCAGAGGTGTATTAAAATTCCTTGCAAACCCGTCAGCCTGCAAGTCTTCTATCTCAACTGTGTTCAAATTAAGACGATTTGCCCTAAGTTCTGGTTCACCCAGAACTTCGCTAACTCCTATTGGTTCAAATGAACCATATGTGTCCAATATCCTCCTTTGAGGGGGAGGTGGAGGTTCCAATGTGATAAGAGGAGGAAGGTTTTGCAACCTTTGTGACCTTTTGATAGGTTGGTCCTCCACGATTGTAAATTTGACAATTCAAACCCTAAGGTTGACTAAACATAGACAAACCATAGAGAAATCACTACGAAAAATCCTAAAGTCTCAACAGTCAGCAAGGGTAAAAGATATGCTTTCCCGAAGAAAGCTAAAAGATAGTTGCTTGGTGTCCTTGAAGAGGTTCTTAGGAACAAGCGAAGGAATCACCTGCCACCCTCCTACACTTTCAACAAGGGTTACCTTCCAAGCCCGCCCAAGGTGAACCAAAAATAGCCTTCCAGTTTACCTATGTATGAACCCTAGATGTCAAGAGACTAGAGGCTACCTTAACTATACCAACAATCTGGGGGGACAATCGCAAGCCTGATTCGTACGCATGGGCAGGGTAGCTGAGCCTGAAACTCTATCTAGGACAGAATCCCTAGATGCATAAAAATCTTGGTTTACATTTCGACAAGGAATCGGAGGGTTATCTCCTTAGTCCAATGCCTCCACGCGGCCTTGTGCTTGACTCCCGTTTGAGAGGAGCTTCCCAGATACTATCGATAAAGAGAAGGATTTACCTATCGATTGGCCCACTATTTCTGAATTTAAATACTTATGGGGAGTTTACACTTCCTATCCCACAAGTCTAGCCTAAGCTAGTAGGTGTACGGCCCTAAAAAAACAAAAATTACTAATAAATTTTAATTATTGCGTTCATTTCAAGGGCTATTTTTTACTCAGAAGGCAAGTGGAGTGAAAGACTATGATGTTTTTGACTCGATAAGAAATGTAAAAAACAATTGGTATATACTTTCAAAGCAAATTATCACTACTTAAAAAACAAGCTTCTCTTTTCTTCTTTTTTGTAAATGTAAACTGATTAAAATGCAACGAATAAAGAGAAGACTAAGACTATACTTTTGTAATTTTTGAGATTATATATAAAAAATGAAAAGTAAACTACTGTATGCAAACCAAATGCAAAAGTTTCTAATGTTTTCTTTTCACTTTTCAAATTGCTCAAAGACTACTATGCACCTAAATGCACAATACTTGAATATGCTTGAATAAACTAATTGTATAAATAAGCAAAATTAATTAAAGCAAATTCATAAAACCAAAAATCAACCACCTAAGGAAGACTTGGAACCCTAGCTTGGGCAAACAGAATGAATAGAAATCACTTCGGTCAAACAAAGGCAAGTGGAAAAACAATACTATTCGAAAATAGAATGGGATATACAGTGTCTAGAACCCTGATCACTGATTACTGATTCAGAAAACCAACACTTGAACCTATAACCCAATAGGAAAATCCACTTCAAGTTGCTAAGAAAAAGACAATCCAAACAATAAGAACTCAAGAGATTTACAAGAAAGCACAAGGTATGGCTAACAAGGTCATCAAACTCATAGTACGATGCTCATAGTGAAGGCCACTCAGAAAGACAAAATCTATAAAAGGATAGGGACAAGCATACCCTAACCAAAAACTTTGTTACTCAGGCTTGTATGTGACTGTGTAAACGGGTAACACACATACTGTACACGACTGTGCTATAGAGCAACTCGCGTATGTAGACCTCTGTACGCGACTGTGTGCAAGAGCAACCCGCGTACATGAGTTAATTTTTTCAAAAAATGAAAAATTCTCAAGGAATTCAAAGCACCTCTACAAATCTGAACCAAGATAAGAAACCACACATAGAATCAAGGCAAAGGATGGCCACTGATCTATAGAATTAACCCATAGTAGTCTGGGCTCCCCAGCGGAGTCACCAGTTCTGTTGTTCAGGAATAAACACCCTTATAACCTAGGGTCTGGGGTTATCAACTTACTTCTAAAACTTGTAGACAATCAGCTTTAAAGTAAAGAAAGGAAATAGGAAGGGATGTTGGACTCACCCGATTGTTTACGGTTGATCCAAGCTTTGTCTTCTCCCTCTCTGCTTCTCTCCAAATATTTCAGGGATGCACCTCCTTCACTTACAAAGAGAAAATACTCCAAGTACAATCTTATACATGTATATATGACAGGTTAGATAAACAACATATATAGTGCTTAATCAAATATATTCATCAACCATGATACATGAAAGAGACTCAACACAAAGTTGGAAGAAGGATTCTCTTTATTAACAATCAGTGAATGAGATAAGTGTACAACCCAACGCCTGAGACAAGGACTCCTATGCAACCAAAGGACTCTAAGTTTTGCTGCTCCAAAGACTTTTGAAGATATACCACCAGCATAACTTTTCTTTCCAAGATTCATTCCTCTAATGCCCTCCTTAAGGCCTCTATTTATACTTTGGGAATTAGAGCAGTTTTGAAGGTTGAGGAGGTTGAGACAGTTGACATGGTTAATGATTAAGGCTCAACTAATCTGAATTATTCATGTTTTATATTTTTTAATGTCGAATGGATGTGTACACGACTATTGATATAGGAAACCCGCGTATGACATGCGAGTTTATTTAAGGGAAACCTGTGTACAGATATGTATGCGGGTTGTAATGATAATAGTCGCGTACAGTACGTGGGTTGTCAACAGATATAGTCATGTGTGTACGTGAGTTTCAGTGGAGATAGTCACGTCGGACAATCAACATATAGAAATTTAAAATTGTAAGCTGATCAAAGGGTAAATGCATCTCATGTCATGCCCATCTATAGTGTTTAGGCAAACTTCAATCCTATAGTGTCCTTTTGTGTACCAACATATAGAAAGTTGACACTCGGACGAAGAAGTGCCATTTGGGTTGATAACACCATGCGAGGAACCGATCCAACATGTTAGAAGGGCTCTGCACTTACATCTAATCATGTGGGAACACATCCCACAGTCACATTAGAATGGCTCTGCACTTACATCTGATCATGTGGGAACACATCCCATAGTCACATCAGAATGGCTCTCAGCTCTAGGTTGACTATTCCTGGTAACTGACCAGGTGCCTCCATTCTCCTAGAGAATGGTCTTCAACACTTATATATGATCATGTGGGAACACATCCCATAGTCACATCAGAATGGCTCTGCACTTACATCTGATCATGTGGGAACCAATCCTCTCACCATGTCAGAATGGCTCATGGACTCATCACTTCCCCTTGGAAGGAACCTCAATCTGGAGAACACCAAGCTTCTCCCTGAAGTACTCAAACTTCACTCTGGCCAATGGATTAGTGAACACATCAGCTATATGCTCGTCCATCACAACATACTAAAGCTTCACTGCTCCTCTCTGCACCATATCCCTGATATAGTGATATTTGATCTTGATATGCTTCAACTTGTCATGGAACACCGGGTTCTCCGACAAATTCACACAACTCTGGTTGTCGCAATATATACAAGTAGCATCCAACTGGAGATCAAACAAATCAGATAGTAGCTTCCTAAGCCACACTACCTCACATCTAGCCAAACAAGCTGCGACATACTCTGCTTCAGCTGTACTCAGTGCCATGCAAGAATGTTTCCTGCTAAACCAAGAGATCACACCTGATCCCATACTAAAGTAGCACCCTGAAGTGCTCTTCCTATGGATGGAACTACCTGCCCAATCTGAATCAACATAACCCTCTAGGTTAATCTTCTGATTTGCCTCATACTTGATCCCATAATCAACTGTAACCTTTAGGTACCTCAGAATATGCTTTGCAACAATTAAGTGAACATGTCTAGGATCTATCAGGAACTGGCTCAATGTGTTCACAACAAAGCAAATATTTGGCCTTGTATTCGTCAGGTACATCAAGGACCCAATCATCTAACAATACATCATAGCATCAACCGTCTCTGATGAAGCATCACTTAGAAGCTTCAGGTTCGATGCCATATGTGTGGTCATGAACTTGTAGTCCATCATCCCGAATCTCTTCAGGATCTCTACTACATACTTCCCTTGTCCGAGGGAGATTCCATCCGCATTTTGCCACACCTCCATGCCTAGAAAATAGTGCATCATACCCAAGTCCTTCATCTCAAACTCGACAACAAGCTTCCTCTTTGTATCAACAATCAAACCATCTTCACCTGTTACAAACAGGTCATCTACATTCAGTAGGAGTATCACTGGGTTCCCTTCTTCAACCTTGTAGTAAATATTGGAATCTTCTTTACTCTTGGTAAAGCCCAAACTAGATAGGAAGCCATCAATTCTGCCGTAGCATGTCTTGGGTGCCTGTTTCAAACCGTACAGGTATTTCTTCAATTTACACACATGAGACTCCCTGTCATGTGTCTCAAAACCGAGTGGCTGCTCCTCATACACTTCCTCTTCTACTACACCATTCAAGAAAGCAATCTTGACATCCATTTGGTGTATCTTCCATTTCATTACTACAGCCAGAGCAAGCACCGATATGATGGAAGTGTATTTGGGTACATGTACAAAAGTCTCTTCACAATCTATCCATTCTTTTTGGGAGAAGCCACGAGCCATGAATCTTGCTTTATGTTTCTCTATGCTACCATCTACAGCATGTTTGATCTTGTAGATCCATTTTGAAGTCACAATTGACTTCACTTCTGGTCTTGGGACAACATCCCAGACATCATTCTTCATGATCGACTGGTACTCTTTGATCATAGCATCCTTCCATTATTTCTTCACTATTGCTTCTTCATAGTTGGAAGGTTCTTTATCAATGAAGTCACACAATAATGCTACATAGCTGGAGCAGGACCTGGTTCTTTTCCTCTCTATGTACTTCTTCTAGAGCCCCATATCTTTCTGCACCTTGGATAGCCTCTCGTACCCATGCAGGTTTCCTCTTGTTAGGATTCTTCTCTTGGGGTGGATCTATAGGTTCTTGGGGTTCTTCTATTTCTCAATATTCATCTTGATTTGCATCGTTCATGGTTGTATCTTGAATTCTGGGTAATTTTGTTTCTTCAGAGTCTTCAAATGGTCTCTTTCTTGATTTGTTGTAGGATAAATCTTCCTCGAATGTTATGTCTTTGCTTATGTCAATCTTCTTGAATCCTGGGAAGTATATTCTATAAGCTTTTGAGCTTTTAGAGTATCCCACAAACATACCCTTCTTTACTAAAGGATCTAACTTTGTCCTCTTTTCTTTTGGAATGTGTATGTACACTGGACAACCGAATAATTTGAGATGGCTGAATTCTGGTTTCTTGCAAAAGAAGACCTCTCTAGGTTTCTTGTTCTCAATTACTTTATGCAGAGTACGGTCCTGTACATACACAGTTTTTCTAGCAGCTTCTACCCATAGATGCATAGGGAGATATTGATCATGAAGCATTGCCCTTGCAGCTTCCATAATCATTCTGTTATTTCTTTATGCAACCCCATTTTGCTGTGGATTATATGGAGTGGCTAACTCCCTCTTAATCCCTGAATCTCTACATAGTTATTTGAATTCATTTGATGTGAATTCTCCCCCATTTTCTGATCGAAAGGTCTTGATTTTCTTTTATGTATGATTCTCGATCAAGGCTTTGAACTCTTTGAACTTGCTGAATACTTCATCCTTGTTTTTCATGAAATATATCCATGTCTTCCTAGAAAAATCATCAATGAAATAAACATAGTATACATACCTGCTTAATGAGATGGATGACATTGGACAGCATACATCGGAGTGAATGATTTCCAAGATTTCTTTTGCTTTGCTTTCGATACTTGGAAATGTTTTCTTTGTATTCTTTCCCTTTGCACATCCTTTGCAAACTGCTTCATGTTTTGCTTGCATTTCTGGAAGTCGTTCAACAACTTTGATTGCAAGAGGTAGTGCTCTATAGTGTACATGTGCAATCCTTCTATACCAAAGTTCATTTGGCTCTACTGATTCATGAACCAAGGCTTATTCTGGTTGGCCCTTCAATTTGTATAATCCTCCATCTTGCTCTCCAATTACTGTTGCATCATCAATAGTCTTTCCTTTGGGCACATGAGGACTTGGCCATATCCAAATGCAAATCTCATGCCTTTTGCATCCAATTCCGATATGGAGAGAAGATTATTCTTTAGTTCTGGTATAAACAAGATATCCTTCATTTTCATAGACTTTCCAGAGTCTATCTTGTAGGAGGATTCACCACTACCTTTTATTGGATATTGGTAGTCATCTTGAAGTTTTACCTTATGGGGTGAATTATGTTCAGATAGTTTCACAAAGGATTCATTGAATCCCATCATGTGCTTGGAAGCCCCACTATTAATAAGCCAAAATTTGATTCCATGTGTGATAGTTCCCATGAGGGCGGAGATCAGAACATATTCTTCATCACTTGAAGAGTCTTCATTTTTTTGTTTTACTCTTTTTCTGGGAGGATCATCATCCTTTGTAGTGTGATCATGATGTATTCTTTTGTAGTTCTTTTTCTTCTTAGAACCATTCTTATTCATGGGACAATTTATAGCAAAATTTCCTCTTTCATCACATGTATAGCATCTGAGTTTGGATAGATCCTTGTTTGTCTTTACAGAATTATCTTTCTAGTGAGAGTGCTTACCTTGGTGATGATGATTGTCCATTCTGATTTTCTTGGAGTGTATTGTAAGAGCTTGATCTTCATTTCCAATCTTTTATTCTCGAGCTACTGTTTGAGCTTCTTCTTGTGAGCATTCTTCCCTTAGTCTACTAAAATTGATTAGCTTCTTTCTAGCACAGATTCCTTGGATGAAAGAATCCCATGACCTAGGGAGGCCATTCAAGGTGGTCATCATAATCTCTGCATTCTCTACTTCTTCATCCACTGCTTCAGGTTGTTATTTGATCTAGGAGACCCTTGTAAAGTATGACTGTATGGTCTCCTCATTATGAATCTTCACATTCTTCAACTAGTTTCTCAAAGTCATCTTTCGGTTTATGTTCTTCCCTTCAAACAGTTTGGTCAGGGCATCAAACATAGCTTTAGGTGTCTTTAAGGAGGAAACCTATGGTATGAGGTGATCCTTGATTGAATCAGCAATGATCCCCTTAGACATGACCAATTTCTTCTTGTGTAATACTTTAGCCTCATCTCCCTTTGGAACTGGAACCTCTTCAGTGATGTAAGAGTCCAACTCATTTTCTTCCAGGACCATGGAGATCCTATACTTCCAAGCTCTAAAGTTATCAGCTCCCTCAAGATTTTCATCAAGCTTGGTGTGACGAGACATCTTAATTGAGAACCTCAAATGGAAATACAAAATATTTAGATCTTACTAGGTTAAGATGTTAGAACTGGATCTGGAGCTGAATTTCTGCAGAGCTGGTTCAAGAGCAGATTAGGATTTGAATTTCTTGGAGTTTTGTCCAACCAAAAAATTTAATCTTAATCTCTAAAATTCAATTTTGGGGAGGATATCAATCCAGGACTGGGCTCACTCAAAAATTCCACTTCTGTGGAAAGCCCTAATTTTCGATAGCAGTGTCGGGTCAAAAACTGAAAATGCTCAGAATCAGATTCTGCTTCAACAGAAAGATGTGCCCTAGAGAGGAGAGTCATCCCAACCTCCTTCTACTGAAAATATGTGGAGAGAGATCCAAAAAGTAGGAATCCCTATTTTTTACACATGCATAGTGTCTTCTTCTCAGGTTAGCTTTGATACCATGTTAGATTTTTAACATTTAAGCTAGCATTATCTTAGGATATTTAACTGAGAGAATAACAAACACATCAATCAAACATAAGACACAATAGACACAAATATTTTCCTGGGGGAAACCATAAAGGAGAAAACCTCACAACTTCCTCAAATATAGAATCAACACCAAAAGTAAAACCCAAAAATAGTAAGATGATCTCCCGATGGCAGTAGTCTCTCTCACTCTTGTCCCAGCTTCTTCTTCTCTCTCAGTTATGCACTACAATTGAGTGTGAGTGAATGTGTGATAAATAGAGAGGCTCACTCTCTATTTATACTAATTCCTAACTTGACAATAACTCACTAGGGTTGACTTCTCTAGGAGAGTCTAATAACCCTGGGGCCCAACAACTGCGGGGACTTTAACCCTTGATCAATAAGGAGGGTTACCCACTATGAATTTACATGACTTGTTTACATGATTGAATCTCCCAATAGGAACATCGGGGCATGACATGACTCAATTACATTACAGATACTTCCTGGAATAAATTGCGGTAGAATACATAAAATATAAAACTAAATACATTCCAAAGTTACAAATCCATCAACAAATCCATCATCCCAAACCTCTTTAGAATATCTATTGCATACTTTCCTTGTCCTAGGGAGATTCCATCTACATTATACCACACCTCCATGCCTAGAAAGTAGTGCATCATACCCAAGTCCTTCATCTCAAACTCGGCAACAAGCTTCCTCTCCGTGTCATCAATCAACCCATCCACACCTGTTACAAATAGGCCATCTACATATAGTAGGAGTATCACTGGGTTTCCTTCTTCAACCTTGTAGTAAAGGTTGGAATCTACTTTACTCTTAGTAAATCCCAAACTGGATAGGAAGCTTTCAATTCTACCGTAACATGTCCTGGGTGCCTATTTCAAACCGTACAGGCTTTCTTCAATTTACACACATGAGTCTCCTTGTCATGTGTCTCAAAACCAAGTGGCTGATCCACATACACTTCCTCTTCCACTACACCATTCAAGAAAGCAGTCTTGACATCCATCTAGTGTATCTTCCATTTCATTACTGCATCCAGAGCAAGTACTGATCTGATGGAAGTGTATCTGGCTACAAGTGCAAAAGTTTCTTCATAATCTATTCCTTCTTTCTGGGAGAAGCCACGAGCCACACATATTGCTTTATATTTCTCTATGCTACCATCTGCAGCATGCTTGATCTTGTAGATCCAATTGGAAGTCACAACAGACTTCCCCTTTGGTCTAGGGACAACATCCCAGACATCATTCTTCATGATCGACTGGTACTCCTCGATCATAGCATCCTTCCGTTCTTTTTTCTCTACTATTTCTTCATAGTTGGAAGTTTCTTTATCAATGATGTCACATAATAGGGCTACATATCCGGAGCATGACCTATTTCTCTTCCTTTCTCTGTGTATTTATTCTGGAGCCCCATAACTTTCTATACCTTGGATAGCCTCTCGTACCCATGCAGGTTTCCTCTTATGAGGATTATTCTCTTGGGGTGGATCTACAGGTTCCTAGGGTTCTTCTATTTCTTGATCTTCATATTGATTTGCATCATTCATAGTTGTATCTTGAATTCTGGGTACTTATCTTTCTTTAGAGTCTTCAACCGGTCTCTTTCTGGATTTGTTGTAAGCTGAGTCTTCGTCAAATGTTACATCTTTGCTAATGTCGATCTTATTGAATCCTGGGAAGTATATTCTGTAAGCTTTCGAGCTTTCACTATATCCCACAAATATACCCTTATTTCTAGAAGGATATAACTTTGTCCTCTTTTCTTTTGGGATGTGTATGTACACTAGACAACCAAATATTTTGAGATGGTTGACTTATGGTTTCTTTCCAAAAATACTTCTTCAAGTGTTTTGTTCTCGAGTAATCTGTGTGGAGTATGGTTCTATACATACACCACTATCCTGGAAACTTCTGCCCATAGATGCATGGGAAGATCTTGATCATGAAGCATTTCCCTTGCAGCTTCCATGATCATTCTATTCTTGCTTTCTGGAACCCCATTCTATTGTGGATTATATGGAGTGGTCAACTCCCTCTTAATCCCTGAATCTTTGCATAATTCTTTGAATTCCTTTGATGTGAATTCTCCACCATTATCTGATCGAAAGGTCTTGATTTTATTTTCTGTGTGGTTCTCGACCAAGACTTTGAATTCTTTGAACTTGCTAAATACTTCATATTTTTTCTTCAAGAAGTATACCCATGTATTCCTAGAAAAATCATAAATGAAAGAAACATAGTATACATACCCGCTTAATGAACTAGATGACATTGGACCACATACATCGGAGTGAATGATTTCCAAGATTCCTTTTTCCTCTCTATTGTTACTTGGAAATGTCTTCTTTGTGTTCTTTCCTTTCACACATCCTTTGTAGACACCGTGATGTTTTGTCTATATTCTAGAAGACCTTCAACAAATTTGCTTGCAAGTGGTAGTGCCCTATAGTGCACATGTGCAAGCCTTCTATGCCAAAGTTCATTTGGCTCTACTGAGTCATGGACCAAGGCTTGTTCTGGATGGCTCTTCAATTTGTATAGTCCTCCTTCTTGTTCTCCAATCACTACTGCATCATCTATTGTCTTTCCTTTTGGCCACATAAGGACTTGGCCATGCAACCCTCATGCCTTTTGCATCCAATGCGGAGATGGAGAGAAGGTTATTCTTTAGTCCTAGTACAAATAGGACATCCTTCATCTTCATAGAATTTCCAGAATCTAGTTTATAGAAGGATTCACCACTACCTTTTATTGGATATTGGTAGTCATCTCCAAGTTTCAGCTTGTGAGGCAACTCATGTTCGAAAAGTTTCACAAAGGATTCCTTGAATCATGTCATATGTTTGGAATCCCCACTATCAATGAGCCAATCATTGCTTCCATGTGTAACCGTGCCTGTGAGAGAAAAAATCATAACATATTCTTCTTCACTAGAAGGATATTCACTTTCTTCTTTGGATTTCTTTCTAGGAGGTTCATCATCCTCTGGAGTGTGAGCATGTTTTCTTTTATTACTTCCCTTCTTCTTGTGAGAGCCATTTTTGTTTCTAGGACATTATCTAGAATAGTGTCCTTTCTCCTCACATGTATAGCATCTGATTTAGACAAATATTTATTATATATTCTAAGATTAATTTTCTGGTGAGAAGGCTTACCTTTGTGATAGTTTGGTCTCCTACTCTTGGAGTGTACTATGAGAGCTTGATCTTCACTTCCCATGTTTTCTTCTCGAGCTACTATCCGAGCTTCTTCTTGTGAGCATTCCTCCCATAGTCTACTGAATTTGACTAGCTTCTTTCTAGAATAGATCCCTTGAATAAAGGAGTCCCATGATCTAGGGAGACCATTCAAGGTGGTCGTAACAATCTTTGCATTCTCCAATTATTCATCCACTGCTTCAAGTTTTTCTTTGATATGGGAGACCCTTTGTAAAGTATGACTATATGGTCTCCACATTCTGGATCTTTACATTCTTCAACTGGTTCCTCAAAATCATCTTCTGGTTTATGTCCTTCCGTTCAAATAGCTTGGTCAGGGCATCAAACATTGCCTTAGGTGTCTTTATGGAGGACACCTATGGTATGAGGTGATCCTTAATTGAATCAACAATAATCCTCTTAGCTATTAACAATTTATTTTTGTGTAAGGCCTTAGCCTCATCTCCCTCTAGAATTGGAACCTCTTCATTGATGTAAGAGTCCAACTCATTTTCTTCCAGGACCAGGGAGATCCTATACTTCCAGGCTCGAAAATTATCATCTCCCTCATGCTTTTCATCAATCTTGGTGTGATGATACATATTAACAAAGAACCTCAAATGGAAATACAAAAGATTTAGATCTTACCAATTTGAGAAGCTAAAAACTGGATCTGGAGCTGATCTTCTGCAGTGTTGGTTTTCTGGTTTTAGAGCATATTAGGGTTTGACTTTCCTGGAGTTCAAACCAACCAAAAACCTTGAATTTTGTCTCTAAACTTTGATTTTGAGGAGGAGAGTAATCCTAGCCTGGGCTCACTCAAAAATTCCTCTACAGTGAAAATCCCTAATTTCCCAATGTAAGAGTAGGTAAAAGACTGAAAGTGCTCAGAATCAAATTCTGCTTCGACAGAAATATGCACCCTTCAATGGAGGTTCAACCTAGCCTCCTTTTGCTGATGGATTGTGGAGAGAGACCCAAAAAGTAAGAATCCCTAGCTTCAACAGCTGCACAGTGTCTCCTTCTCAGGTTAGCTCTGATACCATGTTAGATTTTTATCTATTTCAACAATATGATCTTAGGATCTTTACTAAGAGAATAACAATCACACCAATCAATCACAAGAGACAATGAACGCAAATATTTTCCTCAGGGAAACCATAAAGGAGAAAACCCTACAACTTCCTCAGAGATAGAATGAGCACCAAAAGTAAAACCCAAAGATACAAAGATAATCTCCTGACAACAGTTGTCTCTTTCTCTCTTGTCCCAGCTTCTTCTCTCTCTCCTAGTTATGCACTACAACTGAGTGTGAGTGACTATGTGATAAATAGAGAGGATCACTCTCTATTTATACTTGTTTCCGACTTGACATTAACTCACCAGGGCTGAATTCTCTAGGAGAGTCTAATAACCCTAGTTTCCCACAACTGTAGGGACTTTAACCCTTGATCAATAAGGAGGGTGACCCTCTATGAATTTACATGACTTGTTTACATTAATTATTCTCCTGATAGGAACATCGGGGTATGACATGACTCAATTACATTACTGATACTTTCCAATATGAACATCGGGGTACAATACATAAGATATACAAGTGAATACATTCTGAAGTTACAAATACATCAACACATATTTTAGCTGATTTCTTTCTGCATTTTACTTCATCTATTGCTATGGATTCCTGCAGACATTTTCAACATTTTGTGCATTTTTGTGGGCATTTGGTTGGACCTGCGTGCATATGTTTGAGGCCTGCAGGAATTTTATAAGGTAGTGCAGGAATTTTATCAGTCCAACGAGCATTTTCAAATTGGCTGCGATCATTTCTCAACAAGTTGCAGACATTTTTCCAAATCAACTGCTTATCCAATTTAGAGAATTGATGTAAATGTATTATGCAACTTAAATGTATTTACGTGCAGACTATTTGTATGTAAGTGAATATGCAAATAACCTCCTACATCCTCATAACTAGAACGCTCTAAAAAATAAAGGCATCAATGTAACATAATTATGAAACTTATTAAGAGGATGACTAACCCCCCCAAAAATTAAAGACTCGAGCTCTCCTACTTGCTCTTGGGCCTCTTGTATTCTTTATGTAACCTATCTGGGTCCTTTGACTAAACTATAAGGATAAATACTATATGTTCTTGTTCTATAATTTGAACATCTGTATCTGATTTATTTGGAATCTATGGATCAATATTTGGGGCAACAAGCTTCTCTACCTCGTCAATGTCTATTGGAGACCTATGAGGATTAGGGGACCTTGCATTCTGATCAAATTTGACATCTTGAAATACAAATATATTCTGTAGGGATGGAATGTAAACTTTGGAGGCCTTAGAAGTCTTGTTCATATCCCATGTAAATTTCATTCAAACTAGAGGGTTCCAACTTATTTATTTTCTCCTAAAAATATGAATATATACAAGACAATAAAAACACAGAAATGTGATATGTATGGTTTCTCATCGGTAGAAGCTTCTCAACAATACATTAACCACTGCCATCCTAACATTAGGGATGGTTCTGTGTTGGGTAGTTTATTTTGAAATTAGATATCTATTATCTAGGATACATGTTTTGAACAAAACATTTATATAGTTTTTCTCCAATGTTACATGAGTAAATAAAAGAAAGACATAACTCATAAAGGTAAATGCAAATGGAGTACATTAAACACTTTCATGTTGACATTAGAAAATAAAGAGTTATATGCATTTTTCATGTGTCAGTCATTGTGGTGAGGTAATTGCAATATATATCCTGCAATTCTTGCATGAACTATCTTGTATGGCATCCCCAACTTGGAATTTCTCTGGAAATTTGTCGTCCTTTGGAATTTCTGTAAATTCCATCCTTTGTTATTTCATTAAAGGCCAAGAAGAGATTGTTTACTCCCCATCACAATATATTCTTAGATGTAGACCTCACTAGATCACAATGTACAAAGTTGAAATGGGGTAAGTTATACAAGATTCAACCATTAATGAAATGGAAATAAAATTTGACCTAGTTAGTGTTTATAAGGGTAATGATGGCACCCCATCCCCCTCTCTTGGTACCATACTGGTCATATATGATGGGTTCAATTTTGGACTTGATGTGCTTAGTAGTAACCTAAAAGGAATATAATACATCCTATCCATCCATCAATAGGACAATCAAGGCATGTATATCCTGCATATGAATTGGAAAAGCCATGTCTAGCCACAAGGTGTTCCCATGCACTCAACTAATAACGAACTTGGTGCATCTAGGAATTTTCCCAATGGTGCCAAATACTATTAGGTAAATTAGATATCATGGTGAGAGAGATCACATTTCAGAAGGGGTGCACCACCATAGAAGAGAGACACTAGTATTTAGCAAGTGTGCATAGTGCAGATCTTCCACGTAGGTCTATATAAGTGTCCATGCAGGCTCCACACAATTCTTAGAATTCAATGTAGCTTCTCAACAAGATTAGGTTTGAAAAAAGGTAACATCATATTCTTCAATGGTTGCAACTCTTCTCTGGAATCAAGATATAGAGAAACATGCCACCATTTCTAACCATAGCTTCAAAAATAATATCATTATGAAACAATTCCTTCACAACAAATCTTCTTGAAGCATCCGCTTGAACATAAGCAATTTATTGGTGTGCGGAAGGGAAGGGCATGCTCCAAACCCGTAATTTCAATCCTTTGGGAACTAAGTAAATATCCAGGCTATTTTATGTGACCCTTGAACCAACAAGAATATAAATAATATGCCCATAATTTACATGAGGGAATGGTAAACTTAGTAGGGATACTCACACTTTGATTTTATATATTCAACCTTCAATAATACATAGAAAAATAATATATCATGAAAAATATATATATCAATCCATTTCAAAGGATTTCCACCCAACAAATATTCAATCTATGAACATAATTTTTTTGGGGGGGACTAAAAGAGGAGACCAATCCTCATTGTTGGTGGGTAACATATGGAGGTTGGTGAACTGTTTGAGACTAGTTATTTTACCATATAATTGGAAAGGTTAGGGATCCACATAGATGCCCAGGTCTATGCCACTAACATGGTGGAGAATGAGAAAGAGAATAAGTTATGCTAATAGATTGAAAATGTCAACAAAGGATATGGAACATACTGTGTTGCCAATAGAGTTTTCTTAAACAACTAAAACCGAGACATCTCATTAACATGGAAAAATGATATATGCATCCATATGCATGGAATCGCGTGGAATAATTCTTGATTTTTATTTTTCAATTTATGGAGGGAAGATAAGTGCAAATCTCATACACTCAAAGAATTATAACTTACGCATGGATTAACTGAAAGCTGTTGGCAGTTTATTGGGCACTGATAACGGACCCTGGGTAACCCATACCAAGAAGAAATAAACATTTAAGGGTAGATTAAATGTTGTATAAATGAAATTGAAAAACATTGAAGGTGGGTATTGATTGAATGCATTTATGAAGGTGTGTAAATATAGGCTCCTAGTGTTGGGTAGTTTCCACTTCCACATGGATAATGCAACCAAGAGATAACAAAAAATAATATAATTTTAAATATTATGGTAGTTTGTACACCTCTGTAACAACTTATCCATAAAAAACTTACACTAATTCAATTTGATGCCTTGGACACAAAAATTATGTAACTTATATGGTGTCCAACATATATTCTCCCTTGGTATACTCATTCTTTATGATATCTGTCTTTCTTTCGATTACTCACCTAGAATTGGAGAAAACATATATAAAAGTACTGGTGATAGAAAGCATCTTAGATAGTATATATCCAATTTCAACATAGAGTTTAAACTACCCAACACAGAACCATCCCTATAAATTTGGGAAAATTTGGATTCATGTATAGAATTGTAAGGGAAAAAAATTATAATTTTTTTAGGGAAGAACATACATCATAGATAACCGATACCCAATGTTAACATACCTACCGGACACAAAGACCCATTCCTGAAGCTTTGGACAGCCTTGGACCCATTCCTGAAACTTTGGACAACTTAGGACCGATTCCTGAAGCTATGAGCAGCCTTGCAACCATGTTCAGATGTGGATGACAAATATTGCATGTTTCATCTAGTGAAACAAACCAACATCTTGGAATATCATCTAAACACTAAATGTTGAAAAATAGGGTACAACATAGACAAAAAAAAAATGGAAGGAAACTCTCTTGGATTCCAAGATATTTCTAAGATTTTCTATAGTGTTTAAGACCTAGGTAAGTCTGTTAAAAATGCCAAATAAAATAATCCAGTCACACTGGCTCTCTGCACTGAATTAGCTAGACTTAATAGTATGTAATAAATGGATAAGCAAAAGTGAATATGCAAAACAATCTAGATGTAGTAGTGTCAAACAATATGTGGCCTTCTAACAATCGTATTGTTTTGTGTGTAGGGATCAAAGGTATGACCCACAGAGACAAGAGCCGGGTTTTAATTAAAGAGGGGTACCATTGTAAGGGCAACCCTAAGGGTATGGGTAAAGGCCACACAATGTAATAAAGGGGCTTGCACTAGACTGAGAGGAGGGTAAAGGGATGTCACCAACATGAATGAGGCTGTAACAACCTTAGGGAAGATTCCAAAGGATATAGTGTTAAAGGGAAGGAAGGGTGAGACTACTAGCATCCTGTAGGGTGACCGAGGGGGTAGAAGCACGCTGCTACAATAGCTCGAGGAAAGGGTCAAGGATGCTGCTATAGCAGCAGTATACTGGAGTTACTGGTTGGACTCTGAGTATGACTGATTGCAGCATCTAGGGTTTTTCCATGACTATGATGTAACACCCCGGTTTTGAACCTATTTGTATTTAAATAATATGTTGTAAATAATCATGGTGTGGAGCTCAAGGAAAAATACCCACCATCGATTTAGTGTTTTGTTTCGGTGATTAAGATTTAGGCCGATGGTGTTTTTTTTTTATGCTAGATGAACATTATAAGTTTGGACATCAGGTTAAATTTGCTATTTTTAATTAAAATCCTACATCCATCTATGTCAATGAAACAAAATGTGTTGGGGGAATGATTTTTCCTAAGGATAAGAGGGGGGGGGGGGATTGGAAGAATGGGCATAAATTTGAAATGGGTAGAGCACCATTTCTGGAAAAATGTTTTTTAAATTTTCTTGGGCAACAAAATACCCAAAAAAAAGAATGAAAAACAAATGTCTACCTTTCGCTCATGCAGTCGCGTTTCACCTTCCCCTCACGATTTGGACCATGTGGAACGTTTTGGCAAGAAGAATTTGGGGACTTCTTTTTGTCTTCATGATTTTTTTTCCGTCTGTGAGGTTTTTTTGCTGCATGCAAATTTCTAGAATCCAATTTGTGTTTTTTAAATGAGGGACCAACAAAACATTTTGTTTTTTGTAATTGCAGTAGTCGGTCTGGCTCATGAAATGCTCATAAATTCATAATTGCTGTGTGTGTGTGTATTCCTTGGCTTATTACATTTTGTTAATCCTAGAATTGAGATCCCTGTGTGTACATCCTCATTTGACATCTGAACTGATTTGGGGAATGGAAATGGAGTCTGGACATCCTTGATAAACCTAGTGTGTGAAAGAACCTCATAGACCAATCTGGAGGGCTGGTTTTCCTCTTTGCATACCCTAAATAGCACTGGAAGAGAAGGAATGTCCCGAGGGACTATGTAGCAGAGAAGGGGATGCTTCCTTGTGTTTTGTGTGCAAATGTTTAGAAGTCAGGCTAGATCAGGTGTAGGTGTCCATAGATCTAGGATTGAGCTCACTAGCTTAGCAGTTAGTCTTTCCACCTCCTTGGCATCCTGATAAACCCAACTGGAAGGATGGCTTGGATGGTATCCTGATAAACCCATCTATTGTCTTGGCTATGTCTCATGTGAATTTTGGCTATGTAAACCACTGTTTGTGTAAGCCTGATAAACCCAACTAGAAGGATGGCATGGCTTGGCTGGTAGCGTGATAAACCCATTTGTTGGCTTGGCTGTGACTTGTATAAACTTTAGCTATGTGTAAATCACCGCTGTGTAAGCCTGATAAACCCAACTGTGTTGGCTTGGATGATTTTTATTGTATCCTTGGCTATGGGGAAGTATGCTAGTGTTCCTTATTCCTTGGGGAAATAATTCCCATCTCGGGGGTGGCAGTGTTGCTGAGAGATTCATAAGCACACTAACCTATGGTTGGGTGGAACGTTGCAGGAACATAGCTAGTTGTTGGGACGCGTACTCTAAGGATCATTAGTTTTGGTAACTCAACGGTTGTTGAGGAAGTTTGTAAGTAGAGTTACGGGTCAAAATAGTCTTAGGGGTGTCGGGGTAAGTCAAAGCCCCTTTTTGTAATAAACCCATGGTTTAAATCCAGGGTTTAGGGTTTTGGGTGCCCATGGTTTGAATCCATGTTTTTGTAAATAGTTGGATATAAATAGGCACTTGGGTAAATAAGAAAGGTTAGGATTTTTGATGTAAAGAAAGAAAGGCGAAGCCAAGGCTGATTGTGTAAGGAAAGGTTAAGTCCCAGCTATGTGCGTAGACGACCTCTGCAGCTTTGTGTGCAGAGGGTTTTTGTAGGAAGATTAAGGAAAGATCTGCAGCTGTGTGCCCAGAGGCCTGCTGTTGTGTGCGTGGATTTTAAGGACTGAAGGGATCTGCGGCTGAGTGCGCAGATCAAACTGTGGTTTTGTAGAAAGTTGAATAAAACACAGTTTTGTGGACGTAGCCCCTACACTGGGGGTGAACCATGTTATATCTGGTGTTGTGGTTTCTTGTGTTGTTTCTCTTTCTGTTGTCTTTTATGCATTAATAACTGTATACATTTGATAAATTAGATCACTGCTAATAACAAGCTTCGCTGTGAATTCCCCGTAGTTGGTTAAGCAAGTCACGGTTGTTTATCTATCTACGAATTTGTGTATGAGTAAATGATAAAGCTATGTAATTATTGATTAATAAGTTTATTAAAGGCTAAGGTACAGTAATATCCCTCTCTGCTTGCATAAACCTGATTCTGCGGCACCCCATAGCTATTTCGGGTGAGACTGCAACCTGCGCGTAGGTTGTTGCCGAAAGGGCCAACACTGTGGGTCTTTTGTTGGTGCGACATAAAAGGATTAAACCTGGGTCTGCCCTATTTCCCAACACTAGTTGTGGGACAAGCTTCTAATAAAGATAAGTATCTCTTGTGTTTCAATCCCTGCAACTGTACTTGTCCCTGCAAGCTTCTAATAAAGATAAGTATCTCTTGTGTTTCAGCTGTATATTTCATGAATGATGCATCTATGTGTGTAATTACTTCAATGAATTTTCTAAGTTGTTATGAAGTTAGATCGACCAGATTTTGATGAATATGTAACTTCAGAATGTATTCACTTGTATTTCTTATGTATTGTACCCTGATGTTTATTTCGGGATGTGTATGTAATGTAATTGAGTCATGTCATGCCTTGATGTTTCAATCGGGAGGATCTATAATGTAAACAAGTCATGTCAAGTCATTATGGGTAACCCTCCTATTGTCTAAGGGTTAAAGTCCTCGTAGTTCCGGGGCACTAGGGTTATTAGACTCTCCTAGAGAAGTCAACCCTAGTAGGGTTTATTCATGTCAAGAATTAGTATAAATAGAGAGTTAGCCTCTCTATTTAGCACACACACACTCACACCTAGTTGTAGCGCATAGCTAAGGAAGAAGAAGACACCGCGGCAAGGAAGAAAGAGGTTACTGCTGTCGGGAGATCATCTTACTGTTTTGGGTTTTAATTTTGGTGCTGATTCTATCTCTACGGAAGTTGTGGGGTTTTCTCCATTTATGGTTTCCCCGAGGAGAAACACTGTGTTCATTGTCTCTTGTGTTTGATTGTTGTACTTGTTATTCTCTCAGTTAAATATCCTAACATAATGCTAGCTTGAATGATAAAAACTAACATGGTATCAGAGCTAACTTGATAAGAAGACACCGTGCAGCTGCAGGAACTAGGGATTCCTACTTTATGGATCTCTTTCCATAGATTTTCAGCAAAATAAGGTTGGAATAACTCTCCTCCCTAGGGCACATCTTTCTGTCGAAGCAAAATCCAATTCTGAGGTTTTTCAGTTTTGGACCCGACACTACTGCCGAAAATTAGGGCTTTCCATAGAAGTGGATTTTTTCAGTGAGCCTAGGCCTGGATTGATCTCCTCCTCAAAATCAAAATTAGGGATCAAAATCAAAGCATTTGGTTGGATAGAACTCCAGAAAAGCAAAACCCTAATCTGCTCTTGAACCAGCACTGCAACATTTTAGCTCCAAATCCAGATCCGACATCTTGAACTGGTAAGATCTAAATATTTTGTATTTCCATTTGAGGTTCTCAGTTAAGATGTCTCATCATACCAAGATTGATGAAAATCTTGAGGGAGTTGATAACTTCTGAGCTTGGAAGTATAGGATCTCTCTGGTCCTGGAAGAAAATGAGTTGGACTCCTATATCAATGAGGAGGTTCCAGTTCCAGAGGGAGATGAGGCTAAGGCCTTACATAATAAGAAGTTGGTTATGGAAAAGAGGATCATTGCTGATTAAATCAAGGATCACCTCATACCACAAGTGTCCTCCCTAAAGACACCTAAAGCTATGTTTTATTCCCTAACCAAATTTTTTGAAGGGAAGAACATAAACCGAAAGATGACTCTGAGAAACCAACTGAAGAATGTAAAGATCCAGAATGCTGAGACCATCTAGTCTTACTTTAAAAGGGTCTCTCAGATCAAGGAATAACTGGAAGCAGTAGATGAAGAAGTAGAGAATGCAGAGGTTGTGATGACCACCTTGAATGGTCTCCCTAGATCATGGGACTCCTTTATTCAAGGGATATGTGCTAGAAAGAAGTTAGTCAAGTTCAGTAGACTATGAAAAGAATGCTCTCAAGAAGAAGCTCGTATAGTAGCTCGAGAAGAAAAGATGCGAAGTGAAGATCAAGCTCTCACAGTACACTCCAAGAAAACCAAAATTAGTTCTCATCACTCCAGAAGTAAGCATTTCTCTAAAAATAACTCTAGAAAATACTTGTCTAGAATCAAATGTTATACATGTGATGAAGTAGGACACTTTACAAAAGACTGTCCTAAAAGACAAAATAAGAAAAAGGGAAACAAGAGAAGACATCATGCTCATGCTGCAGGGGATGATGAACCATCCAAGAAGAGAACCAGATATGAAAGTGAAGACTATTCAAGTGATGAAGAATATGTCTTAATTTCTGCTCTCACGGGAAACATCACACATGGAAGCATTGATTGGCTTATAGACAGCGGGGCTTCCAAACATATGAAAGGATTCAAAGAGTCCTTTGCAAAACTTTCAGAACATGAATCACCTCATAAGGTGAAGCTTGGAGGTGACTACCAATATCCAATAAAAGGTAGTGGGGAATCCTCCTATAAACTAGACTCTGGAAAGTCTATGAAGATGCAAGATGTGTTGTTTGTACCAGTCTCAAGAAGAACCTTCTTTCCATATCTGCATTAGATGCAAAAGGCATAAGGGTTGTATTTATAGATGTCCAAGTCATCATGTGGCCAAAGGGAAAGACTATTAATGATGCAATAGTGATTGGGGAACAAGAATGAGGTCTATACAAATTAAAGGGCCATCTAGAACAAGCTTTGGTCCATGACATAGTAGAGCCAAATGAACTTTGGCATAGAAGGCTTGCACATGTGCATTATAGAGCACTACCACTGGAAAGCAAAGTTGTTGAAGGTCTTCCAGAAATTCAAGCAAAACATGGTGGGGTCTGCAAAGGATGTGCGAAAGGAAAGAATACAAAGAAGACATTTCCAAGTAGCGAAAGCAAAGAAAAAGGAATCTTGGAAATCATCCACTTCAATGTATGCGGTCCTATGTCATCAAGTTCACTAAGCGGGTATGTATATTATGTTTCTTTTATTGATGAATTTTCTAGGAAGACATGGATTTACTTCATGAAGAAAAAAGATGAATTATTCAGCAAGTTCAAGGAATTCAAAGCCTTGATTGAAAATCTCACAGAAAATAAGATCAAGATGTTTCGATCAGATAATGGCAGAGAATTCACATCAAATGAATTCAAAGATTTATGTAAAGACTCAGGGATTAAGAGGGAGTTGTCCACTCCTTATAATCCACAAAAAAAGGGATTGCAGAAAGGAAGAACAGAATTATCATGGAAGCTGCAAGGGCTATGCTTCATGATCAAGATCTTCCTATGCATCTTTGGGTAGAAGCTACCAGAACATCGGTGTATGTATAGAACCGTACTCCACACAGAGTACTCAAGAACAAGACTCCTGAAGAAGTCTTCTCCGGCAAGAAACCAGAAGTCATCCATCTTAGAATATTCAGCTATCCAGTATACATACACATTCCAAAAGAGAAGAGGACTAAATTTGATCCTTCAAGAAAGAAGGGTATACTTGTGGGATACTCTGAAAGCTTGAAGGATTACAGAATATACTTCCTAGGATTCAAGAAGATTGACATCAGTAGGGATGTGACATTTGATGAATATTCAACTTACAACAAATATAGAAAGAGACCTCTTGAAGTTCCTGAAGAATCGGAAGCACCCATAATTCATGATACAACCATGAATGAATAAATTCAAGAAGAAGATCGAGAATTCGAAGAACCACAAAGACCTATAGATCCAACTCCAGAGAAGAATCCTCATAAGAGGAAACCTTCTTGGGTATGAGAAGTTATCCAAGGTACAGAAATATATGGGGCTCCAGAAGAGAATCACAAAGAAATAAGAGGACTAGATCCTGCTCCGGGTATGTAGCATTACTATGTGATTTCATCGATAAAGAACCTTCCAATTATGAAGAAGCGGCATAACGAAAATAATGGAAGGATGCTATGATCGAAGAGTATCAATCAATCATGAAGAATGATGTTTGGGATGTTGTCCCAAGGCCAGAAGGGAAGTCAGTTGTAACTTCCAAATGGATCTACAAGATCAATGTTGGGGTGCACACCTTAAAGGTCCCTAATTTTGGTAACTCCGCGGTTTTGTTGTGGAAGTTGTATGACTCAAAATATTCTTAGGGGTGTCGGGGTTGAGTCAAAGTCCTCCTTTTGTAATAAACCCATGGTTTAAGTCCAGGGTTTATGGTTTGGGGTGCCCATGGTTTAAGCCCATGGTTTTGTAATAAGTGCGCTGTATAAATATGCACTCTTGTAAAGAAGTTAGGTTAGGCTTTTTGTGGAAGATGAATTGATGCGAAGCTAAGGATATTTTGTAAGAAAAGGTTAAAGTCCCAGCTGTGTGCATGGACGACCTCTGTAGCTGTGTGCACAAAGGGTTTTGGGTGATTAAGGAAATCTGCAGCTGTGTGTGCAGAGGCCTGCAGCTGTGTGTGCGGCTTTGAGGACTTGAAGGGATCTGCAGCTGAGTGCACAGATCCGAACTGTGGTTTTTGTAGAAAGTTGAATAAAACATAGTTCTGTGGACATAGCCCCTACACTGGGGGTGAACCATGTTATATCTTGTGTCGTGGTTCTGTGTGTTGTTTCTATTGTGTTCTTTCATGTATTTGCACAAGGCACTATTTGTTTATCTAACTAGGAAGTTAAATAAGTGAATGTTAAGCTCTGTGATTTATAGTTATAATATGTTTAAAAGATAAAGGTACAGTAATATCTCTCTTCTGCTTGCAGAAATCTGGTTCTGCGGCACCCCATAGCTGTTTCGGGTGAGACTGCAGCCTGTTCGCAGGTTGTTGCCAAAAGGACCAACACTGTGGGTCTTTTGTTGGTGCGAAGTTAAAGGTATAAAACCCGGGTCTGCCCTATAGCCCAACAAATTGGTTCCGTTGCCGGTTGAACTCAGTATTTGCTTAAGAGGGGTTTACATCGTACCTCGAGGGCTATGCTCTGGAGACCCTCTGTGAAGGAAATCGGTGATTGGCTTGATGAGACTTATCTGAAATTTGCTAAGCAAGAGAAAAAATATCTGCGTCGTAGTGCACATGACTTTTTACAAAGGTTAACAGAGAGAAAGATGAACTTCCAAGAACGTCAGTTTCTTGCTTGGACCCTCGTGAGAATTAATATACTGCAAAGGGTAAACAACGAGATATCCCGCACTGTTGATTTCTGGACAACACGAACCCTTGAAGCATTTGTGACGGGGTTCACCATTGACACGAGTATTTCCTTTAGTGAAGCCGAGCGGCAGTTTTTCAACGAACCAAGGGGTAAGTTTTTGAATTCATTTAGTTTGAGAATTAAAATACTATTAGT
>LPNX010492895.1:102433-174158 GCA_001517045.1 Pseudotsuga menziesii | reverse complement strand
ATCCAGAACAGTTCTGGTTTTTATGTGAAGCAGTGTGGACTGCTAAGTCCATTACGGATCAAGATACAAAAAGAGCGCAGCTGGTTACTTCTTTCAGAGACCATGCTCCAATCTGGTTCATGAAGTTCTACAGCACTCAGAACCATGCATTGGCTGATATAAAAGCAGCAATGATAAAGGAATTTAAGAAGCCAAAATCTGAGTCGCAGAGTATCACTGAATTGAAAGAGATTTAGCAGAGGTGTGGAGAATCAGTGTGGGACTTTGATCAAAGATTCAAAGTTCTGCTAGACCAAGTCAGTTTCCCCATTGGACTTGTGCAGCATAAGGAATGGTTTATTGCAGCGTTGCTACCGCATATTCAAACTCCACTCATGCAACAGAAGGTTGCTGACCAGCAGGAGGCTCTGGAAATCGCGATGAAGCTTGAAACCGCCCTTGTCGAAGATAACTCTAGTATTGCTCAAATCCAAGCGCAGTTGGCAGCGATGGCCCTGGAGCTTCGTGATATGAAGAAAGGAAAAACCGGTCACGAAGAGGTCTGGTGCACACAATGTCGGACAAAAGGTAATGACAAGGAAGAGTGTCCTGTGGTAAGAAATTACTTGAATACTGGTGCACCAAACCCGTTCAACCCTACTGTTATCTATTGTGAGATCTATCAGACAACTAGCTAGCATCGACCTGAGAATTGCTATCTATTACAGAGGTATGTGCAAGTCCCAAGAACCCTTACTGCAAATTCTATAAGTCCGTAGGACACAATGAGGATGAGTGTCACAGTTATGACCTCATGAGAGAACACACCTATGATGCCTACCAAGTACAAAATGAGGGCCAGAGTAATGATGGCTATGGCTACCATGGTGGTGCATCAAGTAGAGGGGGTTTTGGAGGCCATGGTCATGGTGGCATGGATGGTAGAGGTCATGGTCAGGTGGTGTGTTATAACTGCAACCAGGCTGGACATCTGGCTCATGACTGTTGGAACCTGACTACGACATGTCGGTATTGCCGAGCAGTAGATCATGTGATCAAGCAGTGCCCGTAGTTGATAGCTAAGATTCAGGAAAGAAACAGTACCCCTACTCAAAATATTCAGATGATTTCCATCGAGCAAAGACCTATCCCAGCCATTAATGTTGTTACCAGAAGTGGAGCTACGACGCATATGTAGCCTGCCTAGAAACAGCTTGATGAGGCTTGGGTTCATAAGGCCCCCGTGAAAGTCCCCACCTTTGATATTGAAAGAGAAAATGAGACATTCATGGAAGCCAAGAAAGATATTGTGGATTCTAGTACAGTAGTAGCACCTGTGCAGCCACATCAGCAGTAGTCGTAGCCGCAAGAAGCTTCGATGGATAAAGTAAGTACACTGTCCTCCTTTTTACAGAGTTATCTGAAACTTTTAAGAAATCAAAATGCTTTAAGTGAGTTGCAGAAAGTTATTGCTTCCTGTGAACCTCAGCAAGGTTCTGGTTAGGCAAAACCTATTAATAGAGTCAGAAGAACGGGCAGGGAAATGATATTGAATGCTCAGGTAGGAGAGTATGATATGACTGATGTTATTTTGGACCTAGGATCAGAGGTAAATGTCCTAACTAAGCAAACCTAGGAACAAATGGGGAAACCTACCCTTGACTGGTCCCCTATACAGTTGAGATTAGCCAATCAGCAGAATATTGTGCCCCTAGGACGATTTCCTAATGTTCCAATAGATATCGATGGAGTCTGTACTGTAGCAGACTTCGAAGTTATTGAGATCATTGATGACAACAATCCCTATCCAGCCTTGTTAGGTATTGAGTGGGCAATGGAAAATGCTGCAGTTATTAACCTTAAGAAGAGACAAATGATTTTTGAAGGGAAAGAGTTGCGAGTCATCGTACCACTGGATCCTTCATAAGGAGCAAGAAACACAGAACCACTCAGAAACGAAGATCAGGATGTTCTGGAGCACATCTATAACATCACAGCGAAGGAGGAAGATTATATTGACCCCAGTGCCAAAGGTACTATGGATTGGCAGTGTGATAGCTCTTGTATGACGGACTCAGATGATGGTTTAGAGAATTGGCAGAACCGATTGTATGAGCTCCATGGACACAGATGTGCTAGAATTACCAAGTCTCTCAGATGGCTTACCTCACAGACAAGAGCCTTACCTGTTTTTGATGGTTCAACAGACCCAGAAGAGTTTAGTGTGCCATTCTTAGAATAGATACCAGATTCACAGACATGGGAGACTCTGGATTCAACATCTCGAGCCACCGCAGTAAGATGGAGGGATAACCATATGAAGTACATTCCTCATTGGGACGCTTGTCAGAACTCCCTTCACCTAAGGTTTGTGGATCAGCTCCAGGAGGTGCGGAGCAGGTTCGATGGGCAGAGTAGCCCACAAGAACACTTGGAGCACTATTACGACGCATGGAAACATGTAACTCGATGGGCACATAGGCTTGTACATATCCGGGCACCTGTAGCAGAGGAATCGTATAAAAAAGGGCTTTGCATGCTAATAGGTCTGGTGACAAAGATATCACCAAGTACCAACCTTTAGGACCGAAGCTCACAGCTTGGTCGCAGAATTTATCAGGATGTGCTGAAGGTCAATATGGTGTCGATGGTCCTTATTGTGATGCAGCTGCAGACCTAGGTGTGTTGCAGCCCAAAAGCTGACCGTTGGAACACTGCCGATTTGGCGGCGCCGGTACTTTAATTGCCTTAAATTCCTGTCCTAAGGATACCCGCCGAAATCTAGCGCCGTGGAAACAGGATCTCTGTCAGATTTGGCGCTTTCAATACACATTTATTGTAGATTTGATCGATGGATTGTATATGAAAACACTCGGGTATGGGGAAATCACATTCTTCATTTCCTTGAGTTTCACAATTGAACCCATGTCAGCTGATCATGAACTCCAGGACCTATTGAGAGAATTTGAACAGACGGGTCTGCAGAACATTTTTTGCCTCCCCACCGAAGCCTGCATCCCGTGAAGAGACTCTACCAGCACCGAGCCCGCCAATACAGAAACGATCTGTCAGGAAACAATTCAATTCTGAAGTTTGTTCTAAGCGGAACAAAGACAGACATAAGCAATCTAGGAAAACATCAGAGGATCCTGGGATGAATCCGCCTGGCTCAGCAGAGACCCCACTTGAAGGGGATGAGGACATTGCCCCGTAGCGGCCACCATATCTTCAGCCTATTCGACCAGGAGTTAAACCACCTCGCTAGAGCGCTAAGTTCACTATATGCACCCCTTCGCTGCCACCGGGTGTGCAGCTAGTAGGAATGATGACGGGGAAAATAGACCGGCTTAAGTATGCCGACCATGACACGAATGATCGTGGGAAGTTTCCACAGTTCACACCAGCCCAATACTTACATTTTGTTAAATATCAAGAGACTGGGGTGACCTTATTGGAAGTAAAACAGTGGGCTGCTGGCTTGGATCTAGCTGGTTTGCTGAAGATGCTCGATGTTCCCCATTTTGGTTGCAGCATACAGGTCACCATCGTGGTCAAGCAGCTGTTGGCGTTAGTACATGACGGCTACCTATGGATCGGTGACAAGAAAATTCTTATTAATGGTGAGCTCATTCATAGGATCACAGGCTTACCAATGGTAGGGCCTGATCTGGGGACAGAATTTCCCTCAAAGCATGATGATACGAAGCTCGCACAAAGCATGAAGGAGCGCTTTGGCCTGACAAAGGGGAAACATGGGTATCACACTTCCGCGATCCAAGAGCAGAACATTCGCTTCACAGCTGAGCTCTTAGCATGCAAAATTATGCGGAAATGCAGACCAACTGAAGTGCCTGCCCCGATCATCAAAATTGCTATCAACTACGCTGAAGGCTATAGCTACAACTGGGCAGCGTATCTTGTAAAGGAATTCCTTGAAGACGCTCGCGACGCGTAGGAGAAAGGTAGGCCCTTCCACTACTCATGGTTGATTTTCCTCATCGCACTGGTAGGATGGCAAGAACCTCTTGAAGCACAATTTGCTGCTATACCAGCGCACATGCCTGGCACAGCCAGGTACGCCTCGTTGTGGGTTTCACAGGATAAAACCCACCAACAGATGAAAAACTTTGTATTTGCCTTTTATATGATGAGTATCTCGTATGAGATTATAAAAATCCCACGGCTGAGTAATGAGTTGTTCTCTCAGTATGATGGAGCAGTCCATTTTAGGGCCGATATGCACCATATTTTTATCCAGGCTTGCGCAGATAAGAAGCATCAATGGTTTAAGTTGCCATATGTAGTGACTAAAGATGACATCCTTGTGGTAGTATAGCAGTGGCCAACAGAATGGTTAAAAGACGAAGGAACAAAACCTAAGATTCCTGTCCCTCTTGTCACCGATATGGGCGCAGGACCCAGTCACACGCAACAGCAAGACCCTCCCGAAGACAGTGACAAACAAACTGAGTCACATCAAACTGAAAGTGACCAGGGAGGAGATGGTGGAAATGAAGATGAAGAAGAAGAAGCAGAAGACTTGGTTAACACTACCTCAGACCCTAATAGGCAGCATAAGTGCAAGACACCGGAGGCAAAGGAAGTAAACAAACCACAGTCCCGAAAGAAAACAAAGGTGTCGAAGGAAAAGAATATTGTCGAAGAGGCTGTCCTGACAAGTGAGGAGCTTGCTCAGGCTCTATCAAAGTCCACAGAAACTCTCACCCAGAAATGGTCAGAATTTGCAGATATGCACTTACAGGCCCTCACTGGTGTAGCAAAGCATGTTTCAGAGCTGAAGGACTTAGCGGAGAAATCGCTGACTGGTGCCCCAGCAAGCAGTACCCCAGTTGCCGCACAGCCAGACCTTCAGCAATGGCCGACCAGAAATAACAAAGGACAAGTCTCCAACGCAGCTCTCATATTAATGGATGTAGCGTCTCATTCAAAGATGAGTATGCAGGTGGGAATAGATTACACTAAGCTGTCCATGGCTGAGCTACATCTCTGTCAGTCAGCAATTATGAAGGAAATCTAGGCACGAGACCAATATTCGCACATGCAGTTAGAAAATGTCATAAGTCAGCAGCAGGGCTTCGTAGCGCAATTAGAGGCAGCAGAGCAGAGAAAGAGGGATGCAGAACGTAAGTGGATTACACTGGTATGAATTTTGGATGAAACATGCCGAAGTCTTCCTGACTTCGATGTGCAGCAGGTGGAAGAACCAGAACAAAGATTAGTCAGGCTGAAGGAATATGCACAGCAGTCTCGCAGTGAGATAGAGAAGCTCAAAGCAGAGCATGAGGCTCAGATTTCAGAGCTTCAACTCCGCATCAACCCAGAAACCCCACCAGAGGTCAAGGAGCAATGCCGAGCAGACATCCAGGCCTCCGCGGCAAAAATATCGGATATTGTGAGCAGTGCAGCAAAGCTGCTAGAAGACAGTGTTGAGGCCTGGACCACATTACAAGAACATCAAGAAGTCGGACAGCTGCAATAAACCATCAGGCAGCAGCAGACATAGTTGGATGCAGTAAAAGTGGCAATTAAGACTCTGCCGCCTATGGAGAAAATGATCAAGGTAAAGTGAAGCAACGAAATCCAGCAGGAAATTGAGTCATGCCGGGCAAGAGCAACCGAAGTGGAAAATTATCTGCAGCCGCTTATCAGCGAAGCTTTCGACTTGAGTACTGCTGTGGACATCCAACTTAAAGTTCTGAAGGAATATGATGCATTTGCGCAAGAGAAGGCCAGCGAAGCATCAACCACAGTACTGCAAGAGTTGGTCGAAAAGGAGCAAGCAGCTGACAATATTATGCACAGTCTCAACATGCAGTACACTCTCTTTGTCGACAAAGTTCGTGGACCAGAAGAATAGCAGAGTGTTCTGGGATGGGACACTTGTGAGTCTTAGGGGCCTGTTGGGGTGCACACCTTAAAGGTCCCTAATTTTGGTAACTCCGCGGTTTTGTTGTGGAAGTTGTATGACTCAAAATAGTCTTAGGGGTGTCGAGGTTGAGTCAAAGTCGTCTTTTTGTAATAAACCCATGGTTTAAGTCCAGGGTTTAGGGTTCGGGGTGCCCATGGTTTAAGACTATGGTTTTGTAATAAGTGCACTGTATAAATATGCACTCTTGTAAAGAAGTTAGGTTAGGATTTTTGTGGAAGATGAATTGATGTGAAGCTAAGGCTATTTTGTAAGAAAAGGTTAAAGTCCCAGCTGTGTGCGTGGACGACCTCTGCAGTTGTGTGTGCAGAGGGTTTTGGGTGATTAAGAAAATCTGCAGCTGTGTGGGCAGAGGCTTGCAGTTGTGTGTGCGGCTTTGAGGACTTAAAGGGATCTGCAGCTGAGTGTGCAGATCAGAACTGTGGTTTTTGTAGAAAGTTGAATAAAACACAGTTCTGTGGACGTAGCCCCTACACTGGGGGTGAACCACATTATATCTTGTATCGTGGTTCCGTGTGTTGTTTCTGTTGTGTTCTTTCATGCATTATTATCTATATATCTAATAAGTAAATATCACTGCTAGATAATAACTTCGCTGTGAATTCCCAGTAAAGGGTTGCACAAGGCACTATTTTTTTATCTAACCGCGAAGTTAAATAAGTGAATGTTAAGCTCTGTGATTTATAGTTATAATCTGTTTAAAAGCTAAAGGTACAGTAATATCCCTCTTCTGCTTGCAGAAATCTGGTTCCGCGGCACCCCATAGTTGTTTCGGGTGAGACTGCAGCCCTGTTCGCAGGTTGTTGCCGAAAGCGCCAACACTGTGGGTCTTTTGTTGGTGCAAAGTTAAAGGTATAAAACCCGGGTCTGCCCTATAGCCCAACAATCAAGCATGTTGTAGACGGTAGCATAGGTAAATATAAAGCAAGATTTGTTGCTCATGGTTTCTCCCAGAAAGAAAATAGATTATGAAGAAACCTTTACACCTGTAGCCAGATACACTTCCATCAGATCAATACTTGCTCTGGATACAGTGATGAAATGGAAGATACACCAAATGGATGTCAAGACTACTTTCTTGAATGGTGTAGTATAAGAGGAAGTGTATGTGGAGCAGCCACTTGGTTTTGAGACACATGACAGGGAGTCTCATGTATGTAGATTGAAGAAAGCCATGTATGGTTTGAAATAGGCGCCTAGGACGTGGTACGACAGAATTGACAGCTTTCTATCCAGTTTGGGATTTACCAAGAGTAAAGAAGATTCCAACCTTTACTACAAAGTTGAAGATGGAAACCTAGTGATGCACCTACTATATGTAGATGATCTCTTTGTGACAAGTATGGATGGGTTGATTACTGATACGAAGAGAAAGCTTGCTGCCGAGATTGAAATGAAGGACTTGGGTATGATGCATTATTTTATAGGCATGGAAGTGTGGCAGAATGCAGATGGAATCTCCCTTGGACAAGGGAAGTATACAGTAGAGATCCTGAAGAGATTTGGGATGATGGACTGCAAGGCCATGACCACACCTATGGCATAGCTATTGAGTGATGCTTCATCATAAGCGGTTGTTGCGATGATGTATCGTTAGATGATTGGGTCCTTGATGTACCTAACAAACATGAGACCAGATATTTGCTTTGCCTTGAACACCTTAAGCTAGTTCTTGAAAGATCTGAGACATGTTCACATGATTGCTGCAAAGCATATTCTGAGGTACCTGAGGGGTGTTAACCCAAAAATCCCCCACATAGCTCTCAATGTCCTACACCAGCCAAGGACACCATCTCACAACCTTCATATCACTCAATAAGACCCTCCATTGGACCCCCAAAACTCAAAATAGCCTAAGGATGACGAAAAAAGGATAAAAACCTCCAAACGGAGCCCAAAATAGCCCCCTAGGAGCTAAAGCCCTCAAAAAGGGGCTAAAACCCTAAAAGGGGCTAAAGTTAGGGTAGAAGGGGCTAAATCCTTGACCAAGGGCTTAAAACCCTAAAACCCCTTTGGAAAAGCTATAAAAGGAGGGTGGGGGGTCACTCTCAAAACACTTCTCCCTCGCATATTGTTATGCTGCCCGTGGATGCCTTAAGACACATTTGCCTCTCAAGCCACCCACACTCCCTCCATCTCCATTTCCATTTGAGCCATTGCTCCCCAACCAAGAGAGGTGCTCCCATGAGCTAGGGCATGGTGGCCCATTTCCACCCAAGAGAAGGTATACCCAATGGTTTATTTCTGTTTTGCTTAATGTTATTTGATTTCTAACTCTCATTTTTATTTACAGGTTTTGTTATTGACATTGTTTTTGTAGGTTCTCCATTAGAGCTTAGGTTTGTTTGCAGGTTTCAAGGAGGCATAGCCCTAAACCATTTTTTGTAGAAGGGTTCACCAAAGCTTCGTTTTCTTCTTTCTGCCATTAGATTTAGTTTACTGTTCTTTCCATTTACTTCATCTTGTTTAAATTATCTTAGCTTAGTTTACTGTTCTGCTTCTGTTATTTCCATTTCGTTTTTCTGCATTTACCATTAGCACGAACCTACCCTTGTGCCCTATAGACATAAGGGAGCCATTCCTGCCCCTGTAGTAGGGAGAAATCCTTGCTACAGAACTGGCAACCATACCAGGTCGATCCCACAGGATCCCTGGGCCAAACTTTTTATTCTCAAGTTTTTAAAATTTTTGCCCTAGTTTTTCAGAAATTTCATGTTAAATATGTCTTAGATTCTTGTTTATGTACATTTCTAGTTATTTCTAACCCTCCTCAAGGCCAATCCAATCCCATTTGGCCACAGTACCAGTTATTGTTGGCCATTCTGTGGTTTGCAAATCACTCAACTGTGCAAAAACGACCGAACCGAATTTCTGAAAATTCACCTGTGTTTGGGCTCATTTTATTCCCAAATATTTGAGATATTTGTGAATATTCTCATGATTAGGGGTAAAAGGGCCCATTTCCAAAGTGGGTTTTCAACCGTTTGAGGTAATTCCTCACGGTTTGATCAGAATTCAATTTTCAAAAATGGGACTTTTATAGGTGCGCGACCCATTTTGGGGCTTTTTAATTTTAGTTTCTGTTTTTATTTTCTGCATTTTATTTCATGAACAATGTGTAAATGTTAAGTAAATCATTATGGATTAATAAAATGAACCTAGTCTAACTAAAATCAACTTAAAATCAACCATCTTGCTTCCCCCTTCCTCCTCTACCCAGTCATCATCCTTCGAGGTATTCTGGGATACGACAAAGGGTAAGCTCAAATAGATCTAGGTACTCCATGATATTGTTCCAAACCACTAAAACTGGGTGACCTGGAAGGTAGAGGGGGTAGAGAAGGAGGGCTTCTCACGACGCTAAGCGTCCTCCCTATTGACCAACCTAGCATCTGGGAGGTGACCTGAGTATCTACGGATGGGATTAGTCCCATTGTGTTGAGAGCCCAGCACCTTCTCTTGGTTGAAGATGAATATTACTATGAGGAAGACATCTAGTTAGGCCAACAAATGTTCAGGGTTAATCACTGTACTTGTTTACAATTTCTGTTTATGCTTACATACACAACTACCATGATGAATTCATAAACCATATTGTAGCAACCAAATACTAGAAAAACAAGCAAACAACTACACCATACCAAATAATTAACCCAACTCAGTTCATGATGTTGAGTAAGCCTTAAAATTTACTAGTTTACACTAAGTCAAAATAACTATGTAATCTTTGAGGACATAAGTCCCTGACTGCTTCAATTGTGGGAAGTACTTGGGCTTTGCCTAGAAACTCATTGTGAGGAGTACCACAGGAACCCCAAAGTAGCTGGCCACTGAGAGGAATTTCCAAGCGAAACGGGCAACGACCCCTTCCGATTGAGTATAAGCACCTGTGAGGAGCAAGCCAAGCATTGTCTTCTGGCAGTCTTGGTGGTTGAGAGTCCACCTTCAACCAATAGGAAGCCACTGAAACCGGGGTCCAAACATCATTCCCACCGAGTTTCAAACATAAATCTAACATAATTGATCCTCCACGATCTTCCTCATGCTTGAGAAGCGAACCACCACCATTTGGAACACTCAATCGACACCGTAGAAGTTGCTCTCAGCGATATCCCACACCATCAAAGGGCCACACTGCCTCTGATTCTGATTCAGACCCATATCACTCTAAACGAGACCTCCATACTGCACCATCAAGCCCCTTTGCTAGTGCGAATCCAGATCCATTTTCTGGCCTAACCTTAGCAAGTGGACCCATGTCCACATCACAACCTGTCACCCATAACCTGGCAAGTGGCCCAAGCATAGTCATGTAGACTGTCATCAGTCAGCTGCCACCACCTATAGTGACTAGCCAAGCTGGCTCACTTACAACACATGGGGGCAGTGGCCCTTCCACACATACTTCCCCTCCTACCACATAGGGGGGAAGTGGACCGTCCACCTACATTGCCCCTACTGTCATACATGGGGGAAATCTCCCCGCCACTCATACCGTCCCTCCCACAACACTTGGGGGAATTGGCCCATCCGCAATGGTGCCACCGCAAGCACCCTCAGCCTGCAGATGCACTATGCACTTGCAAACCCCACCACCATCGCAGCCCCATCCCACATCAACTTGGGGTCAAACCTACCCTTCATGGCTTGTCTGAACTTGCATGGTTTGGCCAGATTAACAAACAACCCCATCTGCCACCAAGATTTTTGGCCACCTATGCCAACTATGCTGCCATCAGACATCCCCAAGTTTCAAGGAAAAGGTGGGGAATGTCCCCAAAAACACATAATGACATTCCGTCTATGGTGCTCATCCAATAACATTGTAGATGACTCCATTAGGATGAGGCTATTCCAACGCACCCTTACAGGTGCTACAACCAAATGGTACATTGAGCTGCCACAAGCCAAGTACCTTGACTTCAATTCCCTAGCCATAGTATTTCCAACTCCCTATTAGATATGACGAGGGGGTGGAGATCCTGCTATCCCGCCGTCAAAGCACTGCCACTCACATAACTGACCATATCCATGAGTGGCAACGACGCCGTAGCTTATGCAAAATCCAATTGGATGACAGGATCTTCTTGGATTGGTTCCTTAAGACTTTGCTCCCGCCCATCGCAAAGGATGTTGCATCTGAATGTCCCCAATATGAAGAAGAGGCCATACTAAAGGCCCAACAATTTGACCTCATCTATGCCCAGTCTGGATACCTGTATATCGTCATTCCAGACGCTCCCCGTCTGGGTACCTCCTATCGCGATGCACCGAGGGAATCCCACGCTATGGACGACATCATAGGGTTAGTCTCCCAACAGCCACAGCCTTGACTGACACCACCTACCATCACACCACAACCGAGCAACACTACTAATGTTTCTTACCAAAACCAAGCTCCGGACTATGCTAGAATGATGTCCCAGTCCAAAGCGACAACTTCTTATGCACAACCTGCGCCACCACAGTAGGCTCAGGCCATGGCTTGGCCAGCATAGTAGTATGTGGGGCAAATTCCCACATTTGTGGCACCACCACCCCCACAAATCTACTATACATCGCCATATCAACAAGTTCAAGCCCCTGCCCTAGCTACACCCACTCCATTGAGACAAGTGTTCGCACAACAAAACCGTCCCAACCAGTCTGCCCCCAACAATAAAAAAGGGCAAGCTAGAAACAACCAGCCCCGCAACCAAGGCAATAACCAACCGTAGGGAGGTGGTCAACAATTGAATCCTCCCAACAATGTCGCGGAAAACCAGCCAGCCTAGAACCCCCCACGACCAAATGCACCAAGACATAATGCCCCATTGCACACAAAACAACCATGCACACTCTGTGAGGTCTATGTGCACTACAAATTCAAATGTCCCCTCATGGGGTGCATGAAGCAAGCCATTTGGAATGAGGTCCAACAGGCTGCCAATGCTACAAACTAAGCACAACCCAACCCGACACCACAAGGAACTCCCCCCATGGTGCTTCAAAACCCACTACCAGTCCAAGGATTGGTGGCAACCACACCCCCTCCCTAGGCCAACCCCAATGCTTCGGGGGCACCGCCCATGACCGAAACAGGTGTTAACCACCTACTAACCATGACCACTGAAGAGGTCAACTTACAAACTAGACGAAATCAATACGGTACCACCACCGAACTTGTCGACTTAGCAGCATCATCCATGTCTAAGACAACCAACCTACCTCTCCAGTTACCCCCATTCCTGCGCCCCCCCATATGCAGAATAACCAATAATGCCACAACTAGAGCTACAGTCAGCTATAGCATTGTGGATGATTTGGCCCAAACTCCAACTACCATGTCCACTCTTGAGGTACTTAAAACGTGCCCAATGTAGTGGAAAGCCTTACTAGCTGCTCTAGGGGCAGTAGACCCCTCCGAATCCAAGCTGATCACCTTTGACATAGAGAACAAGGAACCATGCATGCCCTCTACTATCGCCTTCCAAATCCTAGTGTCCATTTGGAATTTGGTTGTGCACCAATGCATAGTGGATGAGGGGGCATCCACGTGCATCATGTCTACCTTGGTTTGGTAGAAGCTTGGATCACCAATTCTGCAGCCGTCCTCCATGACTCTGTGGGCTTATGATGGACATCCCACTAAAGCCCAAGGAATCCTCCCTCATGTCCCCATCATGTTATTCAGGAAGACAGTCCTGATTGACATCGAAGTCGTCAATGCTCAATTGGACTACAACCTCCTCCTTGGGAGGAGTTACATGTACGCCATGCGAGCAGTCGCATCAACTGTATTTCGCCTCATGATGTTCCCCCACGAAGGGAAGATTGTGACGGTTGACCTGCTCACTTACCATGATCCGTAAGGGTTAACAGCGCCTGCTAATGCTATTCCTACCATCACCACCATTGAGATACAAGTGGTGACCACACACGCTAACATCATCCCTGCAACCAACATTGTGGTTGAAAACACACTAGCCTCCCCACCATTGAATGTGGGCCTTGGGTTGTTTACCAATCCCACCATGACAGCTCCTTTCCCGTTGGTGTCACCACCACCAACACAAAAGAAAATTGTGGACTTGTCCATGGTATCGTCAAGCACCGCTACACCCAAAAAACAACTGCAGCCGCAGCCCCAACCACAACCACAACACCGTCCGCAGCCGCAACATCATCCGTAGCCGCAACACTACGTGCAGTCGCAACCACAATCTCGCCCCCACATGCAACCAACAGGGAGTTATCTGGGCTCATCTCTAGTCTATACAATTCCCTTCCTCTTTCCCCCACCTGGTGTCATGAGCAAGCTGGTCATGGCCACCTTAAGCTTGCCCAACTTTACGTTGGGCATCTCAGTGTGGTATCTTGATCCACCAGCTCAACCAGCAATGCCCCAGGATGTTTTAACCCCAGTGCAACCCATCGTGGTCAAGTCTCACCCTCCACCCAGTCCGCGCAAGCCAACCGCTGCACCTGTACCAGCATAACCCCAACCCAAAAGAGCTAGGGGCAAGAACACTAAAGCCACCGCAGAACCATGACAAGTCCCACCTTGTGCCGTCTGCGAACAATAGGGCCATCCAACTCAAAATTTCCCTGAAATCCCAGTAATACGTGCGCATCTGGATGCCATGGATACAAATGAAAACATCCCGGTGGTTGAACTCTCAACCACGCCAGTAGTAAGGAACAAGGCATTAAGGACAAACCATGCTTTTTCCCTTTGTGGTTTGTATGGAAATTACTCCCACCATTGCCAAGATTTGCTCGAATTTTGAATGGCTCTCGCTGACCTATGTCAACATTCCCTTGAGTCTGAGATCACCCTGATCGAAGAAGTCCATCCCCCACTGCCTTCTTTAGACACCATGTCCATCTACATGATGTCCAGTTCAACTGACCCGCTCATATCCACCTCCAATGATGGTCCATCAGACCTGTCTCTTCCTTTGTTTCCCCATTCGTAGCCACAACCTCAGTTGCAACCTCAACCTCAGTTACCAGGGAAACATTGGGGTTCATTCCCACTCAACATGATCCTTTTCCTTTTCCTTTTCTTTTTCCTACCATCTAAGATCATGAGTAAGTCTGCCTTGGCAACCCTCAATCTACAGGATTTCAGACTGGGAGATCCTGTGTGGTACCTTGAACCACCTACCGAACCTCTAAGGCCCCAGGATGTGTTGAATCATGTCCAACCAATTGAGATGTTGTTGCACCTACCTCCAGGTCCATCAAAGACTCCAACTATCTTGAGGCCTACCCCTCTTCCTCCAACAGAGACTGGGGGCAAGGCCACAAAAACCACAACCAATACCATTTACGTGATCTCTAGCACCAGTCGCCCTTCCGTCTCATCACAGCACCACTTACGCAATGACGGAGAAATCTGTAAGACCGCCTCTGGTTTTACCCCATTCCCTTTAAACCATAGTGTGGAATCTGTTCTTCCCATAAAAGACCAGATTTCATCATCCCTCCTTTCCAATGAACTTCGTCTCGGCAAGGGGACATACACCCTTATTAACTATGATGGACAACTCTTGGAGAACCCCCTCAACGGGCTCCACCTCAAGGGATTTTATGCCTAATATCACCAATGAGTCGCTTCATTTTCTTTTTCTTGTTTTTCAACATTTTTCAGCAAAATTCAGGGGTAGCACCATCAGCTACTAGTCCAAATTCACCCGGAACTGGTTCGAGATACCTCTCACACCTCCGGGCTCAAATTTCCATTTCTGAGACCATCGTCTCATGTTTAATAAACCAATTTTAGGACCATTTCCCATAAGTCACCTCGATTTACGAGCCATGACATTTCGATGTAAGTGTCCACGGACCTGTACTTGCATCACACTTCCCGACCGCAACTCATGCGAGTTTTTAGGCCATCGCCCGTTAAGGAATGTAATTTTAGCTTTTATTTTGTATTTTTAACACATAGATTGTCTTTTCTTTTTACCGCACCTTACGCGGACCTCTGGACCACTGTCCACAAAACAATTTCTTTTCTTGCATGTATTTGGCATATAAGTGCCCCCGGACTTGCACTCACATCGCATGTAGTCAATTTCGTCCACTGCAACACACACACACGCTCTCCTGACCTCTGTCCAAGAGCCACCTTGGTTTGGGTGCCTCTGCCACACCGACTCGCGAGCCTCTGCCGCGATCTATCCCATGCATGTATTGGTATGTTTTAAATCCTTTTGCTCCATGCATACTGTGTGGATGACCTTTGGACCTTTGTCCACCGTCCTGACATGGGGCACCGCTTGTGCCACCACAATCAGTTGACCACATGGGAGTTTCGTTCAAGCTCTTTTATGGCTCCTTAAAACAATGAAAAGATAGCCGAGCGCAACTGCTTCCTTTCCCGCTCGCTAAAGTATAGGAAAGGGCATCTACATCGTCTCATTTACCTCCTTTTGCGGACCATGTAGACCATTTCATGAAAAGGACCTCCTTGGCACACTTAAGCCAATACTGTTCCCCTCTGCATACTTTTATGCTTTCTCAGGTAGAGGGGCCGCACTTTACTAAAAATCTCACCACCGGTTGTCGTTAATCTCTTTTCTAGCCGTCTCATCAAGAAAAGATTGCTGAGCAAACTTGGTTTCATTCATGCTTGTAAAAGTATCTGAATGACTGTTCAGTCAGTATAGGTTTAACCTTTTCTGGCTTGATTGGACTACCAACGGTAAAGAAGTCTCTCATCCCCTACAGGATGGGTGAGCTCTCCTATGTATACTTTTATCCTTTTTCGGACACAGGAGACTACCAATCCCCCACTGGAGTCTTCTTCGTGCTTTCAGACTCTCTAAAATTGAAAGCACCTTCGAGCATTTACCTTCTTGGGATCACCAAAAATCCATGAGATCGTACCACAACGATGTCCCTAGACACCACCCCATAGACTCATAGTTTGGTAGCATTCCCACATTGGGTCGCCTTTGTTCAGAGTACTCTGCAATGTGTCTTCCTTAGATCCAATCAATATCAAAATTGTCCACCTCCTCCAAGTATTTCCCATCTGCAGTGACATTCTCGATATTACAGCTATGATCCCATTCCCTTGAGTCAGTTTCATTTGTTGCTTGGTCCGCCCTACCATCATACTCTAAACAAAGGAATTTTGAGTCTCCCACTCCTCTCCCTACCCCCGTTCACGTTCTTTCCCTTCCCTCCCCTCCCCCCCAATTCAGTGAGTCAGTCTGCAGATTGCTTCACACCTTTTGGTTATCCCTCGCGTTCCTAGTCAAGGAAACATCATTTCCTTGTCTAGGGGCAGGTCTCCCTCTGTTGATGCCAACACACATATTCCAGAGGATATACCCAGAGGTCCCTGTACCTTGGTTTCATTTACATCATTGATGAGTTCCTTGGACCACTTGAGAGGAGTCCTTAGTTCCTCTTGGGATGGTTGTTTCTCACGTGCTCAACTTCAACTCCATCATCGCACCATTGAGATTCATACAGGGTTTGTTCTGCACAGTACTTGGTTGAAGATCCCAAATGTCACTCGACTCTAGCACATTGATGATGTCCACTTGAGGGACCTAAACAAGTTATGTCCCTTGTGATTTCCAGGTTGCGTTGGAGACAGTGTTCAGAAGCCCCAGCAAAGCTTCTATATACCTTTATGATTGATGCAGCATACTTGTACCGCAGAGACTTTAACTCTCAATCAGCGAGTCCACACAGCTATGTACTAGATCCAGCAGATTGTTATTCATGAAGATATAGCATTCCATGAGAATGCCATGGTTCCAATGTACCAGATCAGTATTGTATTTAGCCTCACATGGAGGCAACTAGCATTGTAACATCAGTTGTATATGATCGGCTCTTGTATTTTAGAGCTTAGATGAAATGATTATTTTGACATTGTCACGAGCATGGGGATTCCCACCTCATCCATATACATGTCACACATTTATTTTATCTCACCCATTGATGGGAACCATATTAATACAAAACCAAAAGCCACCATGCCCCAGCCTCGGAAGCACCACCTCTAGACAGCAAATCCTATGATGTCCGTCGGCCATACGTTGAGCTCCTGCCCTCACACATCATGGGGCAATTTGTTAACCCAAAAATCCCCCCACATAGCTCTCAATTGCCTACACCACCCAAGGACACCATCTCACAACCTTCATATCACTCCATAAGACCCTCCATTGGACCCCCACAACTCCAAAATAGCCTAAGGATGAAGAAAAAGGGCTAAAAACCCCAAAAAGGAGCCCAAAATAGCCCCGTTGGAACTAAATCCCTCAAAAAGGGGCTAAAACCCTAAAAGGTGCTAAAGTTAGGGCGGAAGGGGCTAAAGGCCCAAAAAAGGGGCCAAAGCCCTGACCAAGGGCTTAAAACCCTAAAACCCCTTTGGAAAAGCTATAAAAGGAGGGTGGGAGTCACTCTCAAAACACTTCTCCCTTGCATATTGTTATGCTGCCTGTGGATGCCAGAGGATAGACCCAGAGGTCCCTGTACCTTGGTTTCATTTACATCATTGATGAGTTCCTTGGACCACTTGAGAG
The DNA here is from genome assembly GCA_001517045.1 of Pseudotsuga menziesii. Classification (NCBI taxonomy): domain Eukaryota; kingdom Viridiplantae; phylum Streptophyta; class Pinopsida; order Pinales; family Pinaceae; genus Pseudotsuga; species Pseudotsuga menziesii. The sequence continues at coordinate 156,698 of LPNX010492895.1, read as the reverse complement.
GAGTCCTTAGTTCCTCTTGGGATGGTTGTTTCTCACGTGCTCAACTTCAACTCCATCATCGCACCATTGAGATTCATACAGGGTTTGTTCTGCACAGTACTTGGTTGAAGATCCCAAATGTCACTCGACTCTAGCACATTGATGATGTCCACTTGAGGGACCTAAACAAGTTATGTCCCTTGTGATTTCCAGGTTGCGCTGGAGACAGTGTTCAGAAGCCCCAGCAAAGCTTCTATATACCTTTATGATTGATGCAGCATACTTGTACCGCAGATACTTTAACTCTCAATCAGCGAGTCCACACAGCTATGTACTAGGTCTAGCAGATTGTTATTCATGAAGATATAGCATTCCATGAGAATGCCATGGTTCCAATGTACCAGATCAGTATTGTATTTAGCCTCACATGGAGGCAACTAGCATTGTAACATCAGTTGTATATGATCGGCTCTTGTATTTTAGAGCTTAGATGAAATGATTATTTTGACATTGTCACGAGCATGGGGATGCCCACCTCATCCATATACATGTCACACATTTATTTTATCTCACCCATTGATGGGAACCATATTAATACAAAACCAAAAGCCACCATGCCCCAGCCTCGGAAGCACCACCTCTAGACAGCAAATCCTATGATGTCCATCGGCCATACGTTGAGCTCCTGCCCTCACACATCAGGGGGAAATTTGTTAACCCAAAATCCCCCCACATAGCTCTCAATTGCCTACACCACCCAAGGACACCATCTCACAACCTTCATATCACTCCATAAGACCCTCCATTGGACCCCCACAACTCCAAAATAGCCTAAGGATGAAGAAAAAGGGCTAAAAACCCCAAAAAGGAGCCCAAAATAGCCCCGTTGGAACTAAATCCCTCAAAAAGGGGCTAAAACCCTAAAAGGTGCTAAAGTTAGGGCGGAAGGGGCTAAAGGCCCAAAAAAGGGGCCAAAGCCCTGACCAAGGGCTTAAAACCCTAAAACCCCTTTGGAAAAGCTATAAAAGGAGGGTGGGAGTCACTCTCAAAACACTTCTCCCTTGCATATTGTTATGCTGCCTGTGGATGCCTTGAGACACATTTGCCTCTCAAGCCACCCACACTCCCTCCATCTCCATTTCCATTTGAGCCATTGTTCCCCAACCAAGAGAGGTGCTCCCATGAGCTAGGGCATGGTGGCCCATTTCCACCCAAGAGAAGGTATACCCAATGGTTTATTTCTATTTTGCTTAATGTTATTTGCTTTCTAACTCTCATTTTTATTTGCAGGTTTTGTTATTGACATTGTTTTTGCAGGTTCTCCATTAGAGCTTAGGTTTGTTTGCAGGTTTTAAGGAGGTGGAACCCTAACCCATTTTCTGCAGAGGGGTTCACTAAAGCTTTGTTTTCTTCTTTCTGCCATTAGATTTAGTTTATTGTTCTTGCCATTTACTTCATCTTGTTTAAATTATCTTAGCTTAGTTTACTGTTCTTCTTCTATTATTTCCATTTTGATTTTCTGCATTTACCATTAGCAGGAACCTACTCTTGTGCCCTATAGGCATAAGGGAACCATTCCTACCCCTTTAGCAAGGAAAAATCCTTGCTAAAAGGGGTACAATCGATTATGGGCTCAAGTACGAGGTGAATCAGAAGATTAACCTAGAGGGTTATGTTGATTCAGATTGGGCAGGCAGTGCCATCGATAGGAAGAGCACTCCAGGATGATGTTTCAGTATGGGATCATGTGTGATCTCTTGGTTTAGCAGGAAGAAATCTTGTGTGGCACTGAGTACAGTTGAAGCGGAGTATCTCGCAGCTTGTTCAGCTAGTTGTGAGGTAATATGGCTGAGGAAGCTACTATTTGATTTATTTGATCTCCAGATGGATGCTACTTATATACATTGTGACAACCAAAGTTGTGTGAAGTTGTTAGATAATCCCGTGTTCCATGACAAGTCGAAGCATATCGAGATCAAGTATCACTATATCAGGGATATGGTGCAAAGGGGAGCAATGATGCTCTAGTATGTTGTGACAGACGATCAAATAGCTGATGTGTTGACGAAGCCATTGGCTAGAGTGAAGTTTGAGTACTTCATGAAGAAGCTTGGTGTTCTCCAGATCGAGGTCCCTTCCAAGGGGAAGTGGTGAGTCCGTAAGCCAATCTGACGAGTAAGTCAGATGTAAGGGCTGAGCCATTCTTTCATGGTGAGAGGATTGGTTCCTTCCATGTCAGATGTGAGTGCTAATCCATTCTAATGTGATTGAGGGATGTGTTCCCACTTGACCAGATATAAGGGCTATTGCCATTCTATCATGGTGAGAGGATTGCTTCCTTCCATGGCAGATGTGAGTGCCGATCGTTCTGATGTGACTGTAGGATTAGTTCCTACATGATAAGATGTAAGGGCTATCACCTTTTTGATTAGTAGGTCAGATGTGAGTGCCAGCCATTCTGACGAGTAGGTCAGATGTAAGGGCTACTACCATTCTCTGAATGGAGGCACCTGGTCAATTACCAGGAACCCTCAGTGTAGGATTGAGCACCTTTCTGACGAGTCAAGGTCATATGTAAGTGCTGTGCCTTTTTGATGAGTCAAGGTTAGATGTGAGTGCTAGCCATTCTGACATAGGGTCAGATATAAGGGCTACCAAATACCTACAAGGAGGTAGGCCTACAACCAGCATGAAAAAGGGTTGGCTCTGTAGAACTTCCTATGACGAGAAGAATCGTGATATAGCACATATGATGATGACCCAGTGATGATCGAGCTATGATTCAGATCCAGTTATGATGTCTCTGAGACGATCTAGATCGAGTGATGATCCATATATAATAGTAATGATCCAGATCGAGTGATGATCCAGATCTAGTGATGATGACTCCATGATGATCCAGATACAGTGATGCTGATCCATATCGAGTGATGATCCAGATCCAGTGATGATGATTCAGATCGAGTGAAGATCTAGATCGAGTGATGATCCACATCCAGATGAAGATGACTTGAATATGGAGATGAATTGAAGATGAATATGACAAGAAATTGACGATGACCCAAATGATATAGAGAAGAATACTTGTGCTGAAAAACTGTGTCGAGAGAATACCTTCCTAGTTAAGAGGGAGTGTTGATGAATATGTAACTTTAGAATGTATTCACTTGTATTTCTTATGTATTGTACCCCGATGTTTATTCCGAGATGTGTCTGTAATGTAACTGAGTCATGTCATGCCCCGATGTTTCGATCAAGAGGATCTATAATGTAAACAAGTCATGTCAAGTCATTGTGGGTAACCCTCCTGTTATCACTCCAGGATACTCCTCTAGGTTGTAGCTCGAGGATGCCTGGTAACTTAAAATGTTTTTTAGGGTTTTCTAATATAGATCAAGCCGGATAACATATATAACCTCCCACTCTCAAGACGTGCATGAAGCTCACTCAATTACAAGGCTATTAATTACAACTTGTTCAGTAGTTTGACAAAAAGGTGCAGGGATGGAGAACTCATCAAGCTGGCAGACTTACATGCAAAACAGATGCATGAAAATGGATAAATCCTGACAAGGATGGTACTTATAAATCAAATCACATTAACTCACCAATAGGATGACAGCTATTAGCTATTAATCAACTTGAAATCACCTAAATGCACATTCAGGAGCAAGTACAGTAAAGATAAAGAAGATGGCTGAACAAATCACAACAAAAGAGCTTGTATTTAGAATAAACCAGATGATACGCTTGCTAATAGAATAGGATTACAGATCCTTTGAGTGAAACCCTTATTAATAAATCAATCATGGGATTTATAGCCTTCTACAAAAATCACAGATCCTGAAAATCCTATCTATTTACACAAACAATACTTAAAAGTGCTAGTTTTCCCAGATTAGGGCTTCAAACCCTTGCTAACTATTTGTTTATCTACTATGAAGATATGGTTTATTGAGTGAACTTAATAACTAAAGTGGTTGTTGATAATCACCACCATTATTTCACTGTGAAATTGCCGCCAACAGCCAGTGTATCGACGTATAACTGCAGTGAACATTCTTGTTTAATCCGCTAGATTTTTCTCTATCTTGTCGCCACAGTCATCGATCAGAAGCTTTTTCATTTAGCTCATCGGCACTCCAAATCTCAATGCTACCACTATTTTGGCACCTTAAATCAATAGCATCGTGACGGCTTCTTCATCGGTAATCGACAAATTTTTCCTTTAGCTTATCGGCGCTTCAAATCTCAACGCTGGCGCTCTCCATCACTAGCTCGTCGGTGATCAGGAGTTGAAAGACTTATGCATCAAATTTTTTTATCTGAACACTACTATAGTTTTGGAGGTGAAACAAACTAATTGTATTGCTGCTGGAGGTTGATTGGCGATGTTTGAATCAGAGCTTTAGTCTTCTATTCCATCGACACTACGGAGGAGCTTCGTTGTGAACTCACCGCTCCGTAGTCTGTATGTCTTTTGATCGCCGATGATCTTCTATTGTCGCGCTATCAGAATGATTCTTGTCATCGATAAGAGCTTTAGTATTTTGTGCCACTGACATTGTGTAGGAGCTTCGTTTTAAATTCGCCGATCCATTGTACTTAGATCTTTCGATCATCGAAATGTTCATCTGACCACGGAAGCTGTCATCTGTAAGTCAGTCAGTGGCTAATGAGATGTTCTGATCCTCTCCCAAGCCACTGAAACTACAACTTAGTGAAAGTTTTATCAACTACAGAAGATTTCAAATGGTTAGTGACATTCACATTCCTCATTGCATGAATTAAATTCTTCATACAAAAATAAATTATCTTGGGAGATAACATTTGGCTCCTACTTGGGGATGGGAACCTCCCAGTGAGGTCCCAAGAACCCCAGACCAAAATTCCTTTCCCTAAAAGCAACTAAGTAATTTAACACTATTCTTTATTGTTCCATTGGGCATGGAGTCTTATTCTGAAAGCAAAAAAACCTACTATCTACTAATTTACAATCATAAGGCCTCAGAGCCTCAAATAAAATAGAGTTTCAGGAACCACCCATTTACTGGGCCATCGAATACTTCTTCACCTTCCAGATTCTACAATTTGAAGGTGTTATTCTCATATACCTAGTCTATAACAAAAGGGCCAATCCACAAAGAGTCAAATTTTCCATGTTTCTCCTTGTCCTGTCTGACAGCATCCCACTTGAGGACCCAATCTCTGACCTAGAAGTTGTCTTCCTTTGCTCTTTTGTCAAACATGCCCTTTATCCTTTGTTGATGAGATTCTGATTTTCCTATAACTTGCTCCCTGATCTACTGTAACTCCACCAAATCCATCATCCTTCTCATCATATCATTTGGTTCATCCTCCTTTTCCTGAAAGAACTTTGCCACTGGAAGGATGAGCTGGGTAGGAAAGATGGCCTCAGTGCCATAAACTAGTTTGAATGGAGAAGTCCCTATGGATATTTTATCTATCACCCTATAAGCCCATAAAGAAAACTTAAGATTTGAATCCCAGCTTTTCTGATTTGTCTCTAGCATTTTCCTGATGATTCTGACTAAGATTTTGTTGGATGACTCAGCCAGGCCATTGCCTTGTGGGTAATAGTATGTGGAATGCACTAGTTGAATACCCATTGATTCACACATTCTAACTAATGTCCCGACCTTAAAATCTGGTGCATTATTAGTTACTAACCTTACTAGGCAACCAAACCTTCTGAATATGTTCCCATATAAGAATCTCATGATGACTTGATGAGTGGCATTTCTGGTGGGTACTGCTTCTATCCATTTGGTAAAGTAGTCAGTGGCTACCAAGATCCATTTATGTTGTCCACTAGAAGATGGATTTATTTCACCTATGAAATCTAGACCCCATTGCTGCAAAGGCCCATTCACTGTAATAGGCCTAAGGGGCAAGGATTTGAGCTGCTGTTTCCCTATAAATCTTTGACATTGGTCACAGGCCCTTACAAAAGTGCATACGTCCTCAAAGAGGACTGGCCAATAGTATCCTGCTTTTAATATCTTATGGGATGTGGTCTTCCAGTAGTGTTGGCCTCCATATGTACTGGAATGAAAGTGATGCATGACCTAATTTGCTTCCTCTTTATCTAGACACCTTAACAAAATTCTAGACTGATCCCTCTAGTACAACAGTTTGTCAATTATGCAAAACTTAACAGGTTTCAACTTAAGAGCTCATGCTTGGTTAGGAGTGAGATCAGGAGGAACTTCTAATTTAAGAAAAAATTGAATGATACCTGAGTACCACTCATAAGAAGATATGTTCTTAGCTACTGTTGGACTGTTATTCTGATCTTGATTTACTTCTGTTTCAGCTGCTACCATACTGCACCTTTGCTGATCTGACACATGTGAAATTTATTCCCATCAGTTCATAGTTTTCATTGGCCATGAGTTTGGCCAGACCTAATCCCTTTACCAGCTTGGTGGGTTTCACCTCTACATCAAACTCAATGAGTTTGGCAATCCACTTAGCTCTCTTCCCATCAATGCCAGGCTGAGTCAAAACATGCTTCACAGCAACTGAAGGGACATATGCGATGATATTTGCATGGAGAATGTAGATTCTGAAGCTCTTTAAAGATTTTATGAGAGCGTAAGCGTGCTTCTCAATTGGTTCATACTTCAGCTCAACATCTCTCAAGGTTCTGCTGAAGAAAGCAATTGGATGATCAAGACCTTCATCATTCTTTTGTAATAGTACAACTGCCACTGTGTCATAAGATGCAAAAGAGAAAATGTAAAAAACCTTGGTGTAGTCAGGACTAATTAGGGTTGGGGCCTCCATAATGGCTTTCTTAATGTCTTCAAAATAATTTCTTGCCTGGTTGGTCCACTTGATCTCTGCATCCTTTTTTAGCATGGCTGTTATGTGCTTTACTAGCTTGGAGAAATTTGGAATGAATCTCCTGACAAAGTTGATCTTGCCTAAAAAAAACTGTATGTCTCTTTTTGACCTTGGTATCGACAGTTGTTGAATTACTTCCACCCTTACCGGATCGATCTTTACACCTTCTGCTGAGACTATGTGTCCTAGGAGCTTTCCTTCATTGAGTTCAAACTAGGACTTCTTGGGGTTCAGTGATATTCCATACCTTCTGCACTTCAGAAATACCTTCCTTAAAATGCTGCAAGTGGTCAAGATGGCTATGAGAGTAAACTGTTAATTCATCCAAATATATCAGCACAAATTTATCTTTTAGCCCTACAAAAGCTAGGTCCATGGCTCTATGAAAAGTAGCCCCATCATTCATTAGTCCAAATGGAATTTTAGAATACATGAAGGTGCCCCAGGGGGTGGTAAGGGCAGTATTCTCTTGGTCATCAAGGTGTACAACAACTTGGTTGTATTTAGAGAAGCCATCAAGGAAATAAATAACTCTAGCCCCCAAGACTTTCTATAATAGGTGCTCTGTCTTGGGCAGTGGATAGTTGTCTTTCTTGGAACACTTGTTCAGGTTTCTAAAATCCACACACAACCTGATTTCTCCATTTTTCTTTCTTACCACTACTAGATTTGCAATCCACTTGGAATATCTGAGGGGAATTATGATCTTGGCTTCGAAGAGTTTGTGGATATATTTCTCAATCACTGGTAATAGAAGAGGGCTGATGGGTCTCAGCTTCTATTTGAAAGGAATGGTGTCCTTCTCCAAAGGAATCCTGTGCTAGATGATGTTGGTTTCATATGTTTTTAGGTCACTATACTCCCATGCAAAGACATCAGCAAACTCTTTTATCAAGCTACAAAATTCAGACTTCTGTTCAGCAGTCAGCCCAGTGGATAGATTTATCAATTTTGGATGGCTTTGGCTACCTATGTTTTGCTCTTGGATAGCATGATCTAGCTCCATTTTGGTAGGCTTGAAAGGGATGTCATTGTGATCAAACAGTTCTTCCAATGGTACTAGACCTCGGGGTATGTAGTTGCTGGGAAATTGGACAATATTCTGCTCAGTTACTTTATCTTTTAACTTGATCTATTTGGATTCCTTCATGTTAAGGTTTTCCTAGTCTATGTGTATGTCAGAGAATTCATCCACTAACTGAAGGAATTTACTAATCCCCCCATCATTTTCAAACACCCTCCAAAATTTTACATTGTCTGGTAGAGAGGGTCTGTACTTGACCTGAACATCGTAGCTGAGCCTAGGGGGTAAAGGAGGAACAAACAGACTTGCAGATATAGCTAGGGAATCAACCAGGTGATTCAAATCCCTAGGAATATATGACGGTTCAAAAAACATAAAGGCGTCTCTGATTTTCCATACCTCATCCCTGTAGGCCTTCAATCTGATATTTTTCATCTGAAAAGTGTTGTTGACCTGCTGTATGATGAGGCCTGCGTCCCCAAAAATATTCACACACATGATCCCCATCTCCTTGGCCACTTTAACTCCTAGCAGCAAGGCTTCATATTCTGCTACGTTGTTTGTGGTTTTGAAATCGAGCTTATAAGATAAGTGAATGTTCTCCTTAGATGGGGATATCAACACGATACCCACGCCTCCTGAGTTTTGAGCGCTTGCTCCACCGAAATACATGGTCCAGATCACTGTTGTGACTTCTTCGGGCTGCAGACAGGTGGGCTGAGTGAGCTAAATGGATGTCTGCTGATTATCATCTATTTGCAAGATGCAAGACCCAAAATCAGTGTCCACGGTGTAGATCGGGGGATTCATTGAGCAACTCTCCTTGCTTATGATGTATGCTAGCTGATTTTCCCTGTACAGTATCTTAGTCTCTCCTCTGAAGATGGGAATGGTGGCATACGTGAGACCCATCTGAAGGGTGCCGCCCAATCTTTTGGTCCATTACTGGGACAATAAGAGGCCAAATTTTGGAGGAATATCGGCCACTACGATGTCCATCATTACGCTTTTTGAAGGTAGCTGAGTTAAGTTTATAGTAAGGTCTTTGATGAGGCCCAAGCACTTGAACTTCCTGGATTCAAAGGAGAATAAATCATGGTAGGGCTTGGTAATGCTGAGGCTGATTTCATCCATCACAGCCTTTGGCATTAGGTTATGAGAGGCTCTTGAATCCAGCAGACAGTTATGGAGGATTTTATCATGGATGTTCAAGGATATATAGAATGGCGGGAAAGTGTCCTTTATGTCTTCGATCATGGGGCCCAGGGTTACAACAGGCTTGTCATCTTGTAGGTTCACAAAGTCAATGTCATGGTGCACCTTGGGTTGAAGGGAATTTAGAATGGAGGTTTTAAATGCATCATTCTTCATCAACTCAATTAAAGGGAAAGGGATTTTCAACTTTTGAATTTCAGACTCAAGGTTAAAAGAATAATGTAGCCTATCTGGAAACCTTACCTCATGAGCTGTAGGTTTGAGTTGGACTTGATCAGGTGTGGCTGAAGGTGCTGGTTTATGCAATGATTTGGATGGGACAACCACTTTCTTTGGTAAAACAACAACCTTTCTAGCTAGTGCAGCATGCAACTTGACAGGTACAACATTCTTCTTGAGGGGAGAAACCAACCTAGACCTCATTTGGTAACCTCCCTGAGCATCATCTTGATAGATAGCTTCTTCAGTGATCTGCTCATCAATCAGGGCTTCTTCATATTCTGTATGTGTCAGAAAAGAGTATTCCATCTCATCCTCCATGCAGTGGATATTGTCTTCAGCTTCTCCTTCTTCTTCAATAAACTTTGGCTCTTCTTCTAATACAACATTTTGAAATGGAGCTCTTATCCTTTGATCTTCCCCTTGATTTCTCTCCCTTATGATAATATGAACTGGGGGGTTTCCTCTTCTATAAGGAACAAAATTTGGGTTTCAAGGAGCGAAGTCACTTGGCCCCTTACTCCTTACCGGTAGATGTCCTTGGTCTTTTAATTTATACATTTCAGTAGTTAGGTTATCTAAAAGTTTGGTCATTTTTTCAATCTTGTTCTTTGATGCAGAAGCGCCACTATAGTCTGCTGGTTGCTTTCTCCTGTCTACCTTCCCTTTGACCTTCTAAGATGCTAGAATGTTTGACTCTACCTCTAGGGCAGCATCCTGCATGAGTGATAAGGAGGCAGAACTCCATTCTCTGAGAAGTAGGTAGAATTCAGAGTCAAAGGCATTCACATAAGTTATCATAGCTGAGGTACCAGTGGGCTTAATCTTAGTGGGGATCTTGCTGTACATGTTGTTGAATCTCTTGGTAAAGTTGGAGACAGACTCACCATTTTCTCTTTTCAGGTTGCTGAATTCTGTGATATAGTAGAGGTGGTCTCTCCTCTCTCCCCAATGTTTTAGGAAAATGTCATCTAGGGCCTCTATGCCTGCCACTGACCCAGCAAGTAGTTATTTAAACCACTTCCTAGCCTGTCCATCTAGGCTTTGCACAAAAACTCTGGTCCATACATCTTCGTGTTCTATATTTATATTTTCAGCATAGCTATAAAAAGCCTCTAGATGTTCTTCAGCAGTGAAATCCCCTTCCTCGATAAACTTAGGAATATACTTGAGGTAATCCCCGGTAGGCATGGCTGCGGGAGGATTTGGAAAAATTAGGGGTGCATACCTAGCTACCAGGATCCTTTCCATATTGGTCAATTGAGCGGTAGCCATATTGGAAATGGGTATGGACAGGGATGTGGAAGGAAGCACAGATGAAAATATTTGCTGAGAAGGTGGTGGTATACTTATCCCAATGGAGTCACCAGGGATTGGATATTCACAAGCAACAGTGCTTGAAGATGCCCAAGCCCTAGATTTTTCCGATGTATCTAAAAATTTCTGGGAATTAAGAGTTTTAGCAGAAGAAATAATAGCAGAAATATTTTTTGAAATACTTGATGTAGCGTTTTGTGCAGCACTGCTGGTTTGTCTTAGTAAATCCTTAGCTTTCCTCAATATTTCTTCTGGATTTGAAACGAGTGTTGCTGGTGGCCCCTTTGGGTTTACTCTGGTACTTGGTATTCTTGAAGCCACCTTATATCAATGGAGTTGCTGGATAGATGATTACAACCGTAATAATGTCCAAGCCTTGTCTATTATCAAAGCATGGATCTATGTCATCTCCCAGGGAAGCTGAGCTTCAATCTCCTCTCCCTGGTAACGGCGCCACTTGTTATCACTCCAGGAAAATCCTCTAGGTTGTAGCTCGAGGATGCCTGGTAACTTAAAATGTTTTTTAGGGTTTTCTGATATGGATCAAGACAGATAACCTATATAACCTTCCATTGTCAAGACGTGCATGAAGCTCACTCAATTACAAGGCATTTAGTTACAACTTGTGCAGTAGTTTGACAAAAAGGCGTGGGGATGGATAACTCATCAAGCTGTTGGACTTACATGAAAAATAGATGCATGAAAATGGATAAATCCTGACAAGGATGGTACTTATAAATCAAATCACATTAAATCACCAATAGGATGACAACTATTAGCTATTAATCAACTTGAAATCACCTAAATGCACATTCAGGCACAAGTACAGTAAAGATAAAGAAGATGGCTGAACAAATCACAACAAAAGAGATTATATTTAGAATAAACTAGATGATACACTTGCTAATAGAACATGATTGCAAATCCCTGGAGTCAAACCCTTATTAATAAATCAATCATGGGATTTATATCCTTCTACAAAAATCACAGATCCTGGAAATCTGATCTGTTTACACAAAAAATACTTGAAAGTGCTAGTTTTCCCAGATTAGGGCTTCAAACCCTTGCTAACTATTTTTTTATCTACTGTGAAGATATGGTTTATTGAGTAGTCTTAATAACTGAAGTGGTCGTTGATAATCACCACCGCCAGTTCACTGTGAAATTGCCGCCAACAGCCAGTGTATCGATGTTTAACTGCAGTGAATATTCTTGTTTAATCCACTGGATTTTTCTCTATATTGTCGCCATAGTTGTTGATCGGAATATTTTTCATTTAGCTCATCAGCGCTCCAAATATCAACGCTACCGCTGTTTCGTTGGTGATGTTTGAATCGGAGCTTTAGTCTTCTGTGCTGTCGACACTGCGAAGGAGCTTCGTTGTGAACTCGCTGCTCCGTAGTCTGTATGTATTTCGATCGTCGATGATATTCTATTGTCACGCTATCAAAATGATTATTGTCATCGATCAGAGATTTAGTCTTCTATGCCGTCGACACTGCAGAGGAGCTTCGTTGTAAATTTTCTGATCCATTGTCCTTAGTTCTTCCGATCATTGAAATTTTCATCTGACCGTGGAAGCTATTGTCTGTAAGTCTATTAGTGGCTAATGAGATGTTCTGATCCTCGCCCAAGCCACTGAAAATACAACTTAGTGAAATTTTTATCAACCAAAGAAGCTTTCAAACTGTTAGTGACTTTCATATTCCTCATTGTGTGAATTAAATTATTTATACAAAAATAAATTATCTTGGGAGATAACACCTCCTATTGTCTAAGGGTTAAAGTCCCCGCAGTTTCAGGGCACTAGGGTTATTAGAATCTCCTAGAGAAGTCGGCCCTAGTAGGGTTTAGTCAGGTCTGTAATTAGTATAAATAGAGAGCTATCCTCTCTATTTAGCACACACTCACAGACACTCAGTTGTAGGGCATAACTGAGGAAGAAGAAGACACTGGGGAAAGGAAGAAAGAGGTTATTGCTATCAGGAGATCATCTTACTGTTTTGGGTTTTACTTTTGGTGCTGATTCTATCTCTGAGGAAGTTGCAGGGTTTTCTCCATTTATGGTTTCCTCAAGGAAAAACACTGTGTTCATTGTCTCTTGTGTTTGATTGCTGTACTTGTTATTCTGTCAGTTAAATATCCTAACATAATGCTAGCTTGAATGATAAAAACTAACACCATATTGGTGATGGCTTGGACATTGGAAATCAATTTTATACTTAGAAATTTTCATGAATAGATCAAATTTTCACAGATTTTCCCTTCCACAATTCCTTTTCCACAACTTGCGGGATGCAGGATGTGGAAATGAACCTTGCAGAAGTTTGGAGTCCACATTTTCCCTTCTACAATTCCCTTTCTGGAACTTGTAGGATGCAGGATGCGGGTTGTGGAAATGTTGTTTGGCGAAATCTGCTTTCTGCATTTCCCTTCCGCAATTCACGGGATATAGGATGTGGAAATGGCTATGGTAAATATTGATTTCTGAAACCTTGATCTCCGCAACATCCATTCCACATGCGGGATGCAGGATGTGGAATGCAACATGTGGGATGCGGGGTGCGAGAGTGAAATTTTGATATGTTTCCGATTCTGCAAGTGAAGCTCTCCACAACGTTGATTTTCTGCGGGATGATTTTCCACCATTTGATCTCTCTACCTCGGGGACAATAAAGAGTTATACATAGTCTGGATTAGACTGTTAGTAGGAGAAATTCTTGATTGTGTAGATCTTACCAAAATAAAAAAAAGAATCGGGAATCATCATACGAATGTAGAATCAGATATGGGTAACTCGGGTAGAAGAGTTGGGCCACGTTCTCTCCTCAGGGGGAAAGAGGGGATGTGACAATGTGGTATCAAAGTTGCTGGTTGAAACATTGGACTTAGATGGACCAGGATGAACAACTAAAGGAAATAAGAACATCCTCTGATACCAACCCTGTAGTACACTACAGTGTGGTGTCAGAGCGGTTGGTTGCAGTGTTGGGCCTGGATGGGACATAAAGAAAAGTGGTTACAATATTGGACCTTGATGGGATGAGTTGGAGAGTTACAGAGCTATTGATTAATAGTTCCAATGTATTATTGGCCGCATAATAGAGAAAAAATTCCATGGGAAGTGGGTAAGTGATATTAGTTTTGATTATATCTAACACTTTTTTGTAGAATTATAGTCACCTTCTGAAGGGGGAGTGCGATTTTGAATAGTTGGTTTTTCCACGAGGACAGGTGATATGAATGATTATGCATGGGACCCCAATGCACACGAGGAATATTCTATGGGTGAAAATGTTAGAATTGGAAATGCTGAGACATAGTCTAATGGGAGGAGGTTTCAAGATAATCCCCCAAACTTTGCAGCAACCATGAGAAGCCTAAAGGTGGAGATACAGAGATACATAGCAGACAATGAAAGACTGATTAAGGCTCAGGAGGAGTAGAATCAGCTGAATGCAGCCATATTTCATAGTTTGATAGACATTCAGAGAAAGATGAACTCTGGGGACCGTACATTAAATCCAGAAGGAAGTAAGAACACTGCTAGAGGAAGAAAGCGATCTCCTAGTGGGTCATTTGACTCTGAAAAATCCACTGATGGTTCAAGTTTTTCCTCTAATGAGAATAAAAGGAAGAGATCTCCTAATGGGTCATCTGACTCTGAAAGATCCACTGAATATTCAGGCTCTTCATCTCATAGGGTTAGGAGGAAGAGGAATTACCAGAACCGCTCATAAGATGAATTCAGGAAGGAAAAGCCACCTACCTTCAACGATGAGGTAAATACTAGTCAAGAAGCTGAATCTTGGCTTCTGGGAGTAAGAAAATAGTTCCAAGTTCAATATTATTTGGGAAATATGAAAGCTCGAGTAGCCATTTTCAATATGATAGTAAGAGCGTCTATTTGGTGGGAACACTTCAAGAAAGTAAAGAAGATAAATGAAAGGAAGATTGTTTGGAAACAATTCCAGAAATATTTCAAGTATAAGTAACTCTCTGACTGGTACTATGATGATAAAATCAAATAATTCCATGAGCTAAGATTGGGACAGCAGACCATGGAGGAATATGCAAACAAGTTCTTAGAACTGCTGAGGTATGTCGAGTATATTAAAGATGAGAAGGTAAAAATCCAGTGCTTTCTGAGTGGACTGCCTCAGTCTTACAAAGAACGAATTGAGTTCTATGAACCTATAACTCTGGAAGAGGCGATAAGAAAAGGTAAGTATTGTTACGAGAAAAGAAAGAGAAAACTTGACTACCAGAAGGCATGGAAGAACAAGATGAATGAGAAGTATGATCAGACGAAGAGAGGTTTCAAACCTCATAACTTCCAGAATCAGCAGAAGCAACCATTCACAGTTGAGAAGCAGCCAGCCAGAGTAATGGGAGAAAATCCAAGAGAACCGCATTAGAACAAAGAACCACTTTAATGCTAGAAATGTGGAGGACCCCACATACACTGAAACTATCCACTAGAGAATGAGAATTCAAGGCCAGTATACAATATTCAAGAGGCAAAAACAATGGGACAAGTAGCAAGGGCCGTACCTAGAATTTATACAGCACTGGAATACCACTAGGAAGATCACCAGTCAACGGTGGTGTTGTACAGGACAATACACCCTTGTAACCTAGGGTCTAGGGTTACCAACTTACTAATATACTTGTAGACAATCATCTTTTACATAAAATGAAATAGGAATAGGAAGAGAGTTTATATTACCCGATTTATGACTTTTGATCCAAGCTTGGTCTTCTCCTACTTCAACCTTCTCCAAAGCTTCTAGGGCTGCTTCTCTTCACCTGCAAATAGCCAATTCTTCAAGCAATATCTCATACATATATATATCTTAGGTTAGGTGAAATGCATATTAATAACATAATTGAAATTATTTATTAACCAATAT
The DNA here is from genome assembly GCA_001517045.1 of Pseudotsuga menziesii. Taxonomy (NCBI): domain Eukaryota; kingdom Viridiplantae; phylum Streptophyta; class Pinopsida; order Pinales; family Pinaceae; genus Pseudotsuga; species Pseudotsuga menziesii. Next base: position 141,161 of record LPNX010492895.1, on the reverse strand, counting down.
ACATGAGAAAAGCACAATACAAAGATTGGAAGGAGAAATCTCTTTATTAACAAATAGTGAATAGGTGAGAATACAAACCAACTTCTAACACAAGGACTCCTCTACAACTGAGGACACTGAGTTCTGTTGCTCCAAAAATATGAAGGGATACCACCAGCATAACTTTGCTCTCTTCTAGAATTGATTGATTAGCCCTATCCCAAGGCCTCTATTTATACATTGGGAAATAGAGTGGTTTCGAAGGTTAGGATGGTTGAGACAGTTGGGATAGTTATGGATTAAGGCCCAACTAATCTCATCTAATCAAGATTTATATTTTTTAATGTCGAATTAAGGTACACGTGAGTATGTATATAAGCAAGGAGTGTATGACATGCTTGTTTGTTGAAGGAATCTCACGTGTTCAATGTACACGTGGGTTGCAATGCACATAGTCGTGTGTGACACATGAGTTGCAATGAAATAGGCACGTGTGCAACCCTAAACTCAGAATAAAAATATATGAAGCTGGTTTGAATACTATGCATCAATGGTCATGCACATCTATAGTGTTTTAGGCAACTTCAATCAAAATTGTCCTTTTTTTTCCTAACATAGTGAATGCTAGTACTCAAATGGAGAAGTTCCATTTAGGTTGATAATAGATGCCCCCTAATGTGTGAGGTTAGAGGGAAGCGATGGCTGAAATACATTACAATCTTTATCTTGGAGAACTCAAATGTCCAAGGCAGCAGAGGAAGTAGTTGAAATAAATACATATCAATGTCATATACAAAATCATATATGAGGATGCCATGTTTAATATACTGGAACACTAGCCCCTTTACAATATTTGATTACATCATATGACATGGGTACAAGACCACGTATATTACAAAGGTGGATTGAAGCCACAATATACAATGATGAGTCTTCAAAATCTGGAAGCTATGTAACTGATGATAACATAGTCTTGCGTAACTTAGGTTATAGAGGTGAACCTAAGGTCTTCATTGAAATCCAAAGGAATTGGTACAATCCCTACCATGTGAATAGATGTGTTGAAGTTGAACATGGAAGGGACTCAACAGATTGTCAGTCAATAGGTGAATTTGACAACTGAAGCAAAGGAGTTCACTAATAATGGTAGTGAATCCTAAGGTACCATCGTTAAAACTCTAGGTCTTCATCTTCAGGAAGTGCTGATGAGAAACCATAATGTGATGAGGAAGGCAATAGATCCTCCAACGGATCACAAGAGTGACTAGGAACTGGATGTGGGAAGGTAGACACAAGTTACATGCAGATACGATAATGATGGAATCAAGATAATAGCCATATGTAGGGATATCTCCTTGAATAGTGAGCATGACACAGAGATGACCCAAGGAAGATTTTAAATTTGTAGATAGGACAACTAGAATTATTTGTCATGCAGGAGACATTATCAGATTCCCCATGTTAAAAGAAAAGTGGAGGAGTAAGAAACTCAAAGTAATAGCTGAACTGAAACTGTAGACTGAAACATGAGTATCGAAAAATGCAGAAAGTGCTATGTTCAAGGAGGACATGCTGCCACTTTTTATAACCCAAAAAGAGTACTTCTTCCTTATCTTTCCTGTTAAATTTTAATGAGTCTAGGAAATTCAACTCAGGTATCTCTTCATTTTTGACAAGCTTGAAGAGAGGAGAGAATAATGCTTGATAAAGTCACCGATTCGTGGATTTTACGAGCCCAAACTAGTACATGATAGTTGGTGTTTTCATATTATGAGAGTCTGAAAACTACGAAGAAGACTTCAGGGGGGTGTTTTTTTGTCCAATTTAGTCTCCTGAGGCTGGAAACGTATAAAACATACCACATAAGAACTCTCTTAGCTTCCGAATAAGTAAGGTGCACCTTTTTTGTACTTAGTCAGGAAGGTCCTAAAAAAGTTAAATTACCACCTACCCAACACCCCTTCAAAAGAAGTATATAGCTTGAGTTTTACAAGCGTGAAGGAAAGAAAGATCACTTAGAAAGATCCATTTGGTTACGAGAAATGGAGCTTACAATAGTAGACTCGATGCTTTGTTCTTTAGGGTTTAACAAGCATGACAAAGTCATAAAGTACACTCAGAATCTTTTTCATGTTTAAGTCCAGAGCATGAAAAAGAGAAAACTAAGCTAATATCAGGCACTCCTTTTCCGTAAATTTAGTCCCTCATGTCCGGAAAAGCGATAAACCTATACTTGAGAATACTCTTTTCAATTCTGAAGAAAAGAGAGTATTCCTTGTTCCTATTATTCCACACGGTCCAAAAAAGCGATAACCTACCGCCAATGTGGATGGCCATTCACATATTCTTAACGAGCATAAATGGACAAGTTTACTCAGTAATCAAGTCTATTTTTAGGAGTCAGACGTAGTCCTAAAGAAACTCCATAAGGGTGGGGAGCCTTATAAAGGGGATAGCTTGTAAAAAGAGACCAAAATGAGGCTCAATTTGGCATGAAAAATAACTAAGAAGGCTCCCCTAAACTTATGACAAATGTGGCATGAGTAACAAAATACAACTAAATGTTCTAAACTAGGGTACTCATGGAAGGAAATCTCTATCCTGATGCAAAACTGGTTCGAGAAAAACATAGACCTATGAATTTGCATAAAGCAACAGCTGTTAAAGCTGAAGTGGAAAAGCTGATGAAAGCTGGTTTCGTTTACCCGATCGCTTTAACGAAATGGGTATCCAATCCTGTTCCCATCGATAAAAAATAAGGGATGATACGTGTATGTATGTTGGATAATGGGGGGCAGACCTGGGTTTACTTTACTATACCAACAAAACCCCTAGCTCACTGGCCCTTTCGGCAACAGACCGCAGAACGGCCTGAAGTCTCATCCGAAGTGATCTTGGATGGGGTGGCTGAGGACTCAAGTGTCCTCAACCGGGTTCTGTAGCATCCTAGGGTTATCTTGTCTCTTCTTTGCCAGCGGGATCTCTCAGCAATGCGCTGTTTCTCTCTTGCTAGCTGACTCTACTAGAGGACTGGCTCTTATCGCATCGCAGCTTCTAGGATGATGCGAAAAATTTCTTCTCTACTCAACTCTTCACCTGCGATATCTCACACCGTGGCTCCTCCAACAGTGCGATGTCGCCTTTCTATACTGCGATATTTCCTACAGTAAGACTCAATCTGCTCACCAACTCTTAAGGTCCAAAGGATTCCTCTCTAGGTATAATAGCTCAGTTAACCTTCATAAGGGTGTTACACAATCTTCACTTTAGCTTCTACAGTAACACACTGACTCATTACTTATGCTTAACTTGCTGAACTAAACATACATAGGTCATTTAACACTGTAACTGTTAACTGTCATGAATCAAGCACTGGTAAACTCATACACATAATACTTAATGGATTCAACTCGCAAGTAACCTTCTAAGCTACTGTAAACTGACGGATAGCATACATACATTCATTAACTGTTAAGCAAAGTTCATGTAATGAATAATAGATAGCAAATAAGTAAACACAATCACATGAACAGTCGCACAACACACGTATTTTACGTGGTTCACTTCCAGGGGGGAAGCTACGTCCAATGCTTCTTTGATAATGGCCTCTTTCTCATGCAGCATAACGCATCAGCGCAGGACTTCATCTGGACCTAACTTGTATAACTGTCCTGTGATCAAAGTGAAGTCTACTACTTTAACAACCAACTGTTTCTTTTGCTGCTTAGTAAACTCAACTGGAGCCCACCCTGTAGTGAGAAAGTGAATAATATCCGCGTAATACTTATCTGCGATCTGGATAGAAAACAATTGCGCATCTGGAAAATTATCTTCTAAATTACTTGGTTCTTCTCCTGAATCTATTTGCGACAGATGATCAGGTCCGGCATTTAATCTCCCTGGTTTTACAATAATTTCAAAATCATACTCCTGAAATAGGAGTAACCATCTGCAGATCCTTCCTCCTAACACTGGCTTATTGACCAAGTACTTTAAAGCAGAATGGTCAGTGAACATCTTGAATGGGGCACCCAACAGGTAGTGCCTAAACTTCTGTAGAGCATACACCATAGCTAATCCTTCTCTTTATGTAGTGGTGTAGTTCTTTTCTGCGGTAGATAACTTTCTTCTTGAGTATGAGACCCCCTTCTCCTGGTTGTGTTAAGACAATCCCCAGTGCGATGCCAAATGCATCCACATGTACATGAAATGGCTTGGTCCAATCTAGAAATACTAAGATGGGTGCTGTAACCATCTTCTCTTTAAGAGTGTCTAGACTGTGCTAGCATTCCTCATTCCATAGGAATTTCACGTCTTTCTTTAACAGCTTTTCCATAGGTGCTGTGATCTTTGCATAGCCCTTTATGGATTTTCTATAGTACCCTGTATGACCAAGCACTGTCCTCAATTGCTTGACTGTGTTGGGTGCTGAAAGATTTACGATGATGGAAATCTTTGTAGGATCTACCATCAAGCCTTGTCTGCAAACAATATGACCCAACAAAATACCAAATGGTGCATAGAATATACATTTCTTCAAGTTAATAGAAATATGATATTGTATACATTTCTCCAACATGAGCTTCAAATATCCTATATGCTTGTTGATTAATCCAAATATAGTCCAATCATCAAAATAGAATTCTAAGAATTTATGGATGTAGTCCTTAAAGACAGCGACTACTACTCTAGAAAAAATAACTGGTGCATTTTTAAGACCAAAGGGCATTACCATATACTGGAATGAGCCCCATTCTGTCGCAAAGGTGGTCATATGTCGATCCTCTGGATGGATTCTGATCTGGTGATAGCCTGAAAATCTATCAGTGAAGGAATAGACCTCCTGTCCTCCCACATTGTCTAAAACTTCATCAGTAAAAGGTGTCAGAAATGGGTCATGAAGTGATGCGTCATTGAGTTTGCACAAATAGACACAAATCCTGATTTCTCCTTTAGTTTTCTTTTCTTGCACAACCATGGGACTAACCCATTCACTCACTTCTACTGGCTCAATGATGCCTGCTGCTAGCATCTTATCAATCTCATCCTTAAATTTTTCTTTATAACGAGGATTTAATCTGTATGGACGCTGCTTAACTGGCCTGGCATCCTCTTTCAAAGGTATGCTCATTACTCCGAAATCTCCTACTATTCCCTTCATCTCTGTAAAATTAGTGGGGAATAAGTCCTAGTAGTCGTGTAACAGATCTATGATGTGTCCTACTATTTCATCATCCCAATAGTCTCCAATAGAAGCAAACTTTGGTTCTGTTTCTGTGGCAATATTGATCTTTGTAATCTTGATAGGCTCTGTGATAGTTGGAATCTCTAGCATCGGTCCATCAACGTCGCGAGTCCCTTCTGACTCTGGAATGTTGATACTCCGAGGATTCTCATCCTCATCGCCTGACTCTTCTGTGAAGTTGTAACACTCGAGCACGTCTTCTAACTAGATAGCCCAATCAGGTTGAGCAAACACTGATAAGGTACATTCATCAAATATCTTAGTCTTGAAAATATCTAGGGCCTGATCAATGCTTGGATACTCAAATTCAAAAGTGAAAGTGAGTTCGAAGCTATCTATCATAAGTGGCCATGTAGTTGTTCCTATGCGCAACTCGGTCTCAGTGTACCAATTCCTTGGGATTGTGTCTAAAGTGTGAATGAATAGGTGAACCCATTCATCATCGGGAATGTCCGACCAATTCTGTTCACAAGTCTTAATATGTGACCTGGGGTCACTTTATCCTATGTATTTCTGCTGTAGACACTCCTTGTCATTAGAAAATTTGATCGTCATCAATCTCTTGAAATCATCCCATGATGCGATATGTTCTTTATGTGCATGCCACCATCTTGCAAGTGTGGCTCTTACTGCAAGGTCAATAACTGACATCCTCTGCTCGTGAGGAATTTTCTGCTCAAACTGTTGTAAGAAGTCATTGACATCCGCTAAGCCATCAAAGGACGGGATATCCTGAATCTCTGCGCCAATCCATCGCAGTGACTTAGTCATAAATGCACATCTACGAGCTGAGACTTCATAAAGTCTACTCTGCCAGTTTTCTAGCCCGACATCTGAATCCGATGCGCATGAGCTGTCGCATCGCCAACTAATGTTTCCTTCTGTAGTTGGATTGATATAATCACTCTGATTGGCGGTCATCTGATAGAGGCTCTCCATATTACGTACCTCTTCCTCTGCTTGGATAGGTTCAATATATCTAGGACGCTGAAAAGGATCCAACGGTGCGATGACCCGGATCTGTGTATCCTCAAAGGTCATTAGTCTTTTCTTTAAATCAATAACAGCCATGTTATCAATTGCCCAATCAATACCTAGTAGAGCTGGATATGGTCTACTATCGCCAATGATTTCTATAACTTCAAAGTCTGCAAAGATGCGAACTCTGTCAATATCAACTGGCACTTGCGATAATCGACCCAGTGGCGATACCCTCTGCTAATTGGCTAGGCGTAGATGGATAGGTGATCTGGCTAATTTAGGGCTACCCATCTGTTCCCATGTCTGCTTAGTCAGAACATTTACCTCTGATCCTAAATCTAGGATTACCTCATCCATTTCAAATTCTCCAATTTGCGTTGTGAGTCTCATTTCTCTTCCTATTCTTGTATGTCCCATAATATTATGAACAACACACTACGCACTAGTCATGGAAGAAGACGACTGACACTAATCTATGATGTGCTGAAGCTCTCCGATAGCTTTATCATTTCATACAAGTTTCAAGCAACTCCTCAGGAAGGATTGTACGCTTCCTGTCAACTCATCCTCATCGCACCTTCCCAATGTGGTAGCCTACGATGTCTGCACAGGACTGATGCCACAAGGTGTTTGCTGTGGAATGCCCCTGCACGACAGTACCTGCGATCCTGATGGTGTAGGGTCAGCAAAGAAAGTTGTAGCTTGCTGAAACTCTTCTTTGTTTTTCTACAAGTTGAGTGGTGTTGATTTATTAGTGGCTTTACGCGCCCACTCCGAACCTGTATTCTTTTCGGCATCCTGCGATGTCGTACTAGTGGAAGCACCACTGTGAGTCACAATATTGACTCTTGGTTCTGGTTCTTTCTGCTCAGCAGCAATAAGCTGGATTTTCTGGTGTACTGCTGGCTTAGGATCCCTAATCTTGGCTATCAAGATAGGACACTCTTCTATAATATGCTCATAGGACTTGCAATACTTACATGTCGTACTAGGGTTCTGACAATCCCTGCCATAATGTCCTATAGCTACACAATTGTAACAAGTAATCGGTCCATGGCCACGGCCAAAGACTTCACTGTTGGTGAAGTTGTAATTGATGCCAACATGTGACTTGTAGTGGCTCTTTCAGTTATCATTGATGCCGCTATTATCCTTTGTAGTGGACAAGCTTGATGAAATGGTAAAAATGACCCATTCTATGGTCATTTGTCAAAGATGGTGTGGCTCATGTGTGTGGAGCCCTTGGTATGCTGTAGATGATGCCCATGAAGGCCGTGGAGCCCCTGTCTTTGATTGTGATGGATGGCTATGGTCTTGCATAGAGGTATGGTGAAGAAGTTTTTGAAGAGATCCTCAAACCCACAAGATGGTCTTTAAGCCCACATGCTTAATAGTGGTTGAAACACTTGGACATGCTGTTTGAGCCCTCTCTCACTTGGTGATGGTTTAAAAGTCTTTGTTTTTATCTTGCTAAAGCAACCCTAAAGAAACCCTTAAAGATCTTGCTAGATTAGACAAAAACTTTCTAAGCCCAGCTTTTACTATGGATGTGGCTAGCGAACAACCCTTACTCAAACAATTAAACAATGTGCAAAATGACGTGGAAGCTCTTCAACACTATATTGTAAGGTCGGCTCCATTTAATACAAGAAAAGATTAAAAAATCAAATTGTTATTTGGTAAGTTGGCCCAAAATTAAAAATAAAAATATATTTTGCAAAGTCAGCTCCAAAAAGAAAATTAAAAAAAAGAGCAGGTCAGCTCAGTAACATATGGTGAGAAATGTGTATAAATACCCTATCACGTCCTCATTTTTTGATGTGCAATTTCGGGTGAATGAGAGCTCTGAATTCCGGGTTGCTCACTGAGGAAAATTTTGGGTACTGTAGCAGCTACAGTAGACAAGAAATTTTTAAAGTTTTTTTTATCTCTGTAATTTTGTGGGTCATTCCCGAGGCAATTTCATGGCTGTCTCTAAGAGTCTCTGAGGTAGCTGTAGGTGAAGGAGTAGACTGTTCTTTGGAGTTTTTCGTGTGTTTTTTTTGTGGCCTTAATTTATTGCAGCAGTAGGGAAAACAATCTTTTCTTTTTGGAGCAGCAGTAGTCCATTATGGATTTTGTTTTGGGGTTCCTACCACTAGCATATGATCAGTATGGAATGTGATTACAAACAATCATATGAAGATCCCTCTCAACTAGGCCTAGTCCCGAATTATTGACTGTAGCAGCAATAGCAACAGGTTTTAAACACTTCAACAACCGACGAATTGTAGAGGAATGAGCTTCCAGGCTTGACTGAGGCAAGAGGCTGTCTGACTGAGGAAAAACTCGATGGTTTTAGCAGTGACTAAGGAAATTCATGGAGGATCTCTGATTCTTTTTGGGTAGTTTGTTGACTATGGCAGCCATGTAAGTGCCTCTTTTATACAGACTTTTTTCTTTCTATAAGCATGAAGAGTTTGGTTGTCTGGTGGAGGATTTCCACAGTCATATCCCAAATTTATAGTCAAGGATGGACTTGCTTGGGGTTGTAACCAGCATATGACTAGCACCCAAATTCTCTTGGAAGCCTTTCACACTTAACACTGCCTCTTTACATAGTCCTCAATTCTCACAATACACCGTGCAGGACATGTGAAGGTAATGATGGAAGTATGTTAGATGGTGGTTTGATAATCAAAGATGGTTGGAGGTTGAGATAGATGCAACGGAGAAGTGAAGATAAATACAATACAAATATTCCCTAGTTTGGGCTCTTTCATAGTCTTTTATGAGGGTGACAGTCCAAGTTTGAAGTGCTGGATAGTCCTACAGCCTAGAAAACCCAGTCCCAAATATTTCCACAGAGATAGAGTTTTCTTTGGTTTTATGACAGTCCAATTCTTGGACTTGGTCTTGGGTTATCTGCTGAACTGTTTTATGATCTTAAAGGCAAGTTGAATAAGATATTTTTGCGGCAGCAAGCAGTGTTGGAGGCCCCTTTTTCTACACCTACAAACTGTCCTATTTTTGGTAAATTTTTGTGACAATTGCTGCTAATTAACAGTCCTTTTTGGACTTGTTTGAAGGTTTTTTTTCTCAGCACAGTCTGAGGTGGATGAGTTCAAGATTGGTGACAACAACAGTGTTGAAGAAGTCTGAGTTTTAAATCAGTCCTTGCATAAAGTTTGTCAATTTGCAACTATACACAAATATGAGATTTGATGCAAAGGCATATGCTCAGTGCACAAGTTGGAGGCAGTCCACCAAAGTTCCATCTCAAATACACAGTCCAAAGTGTGACTTGTTTAGGGTTTCTTTGACAGAGATATGCACAAGTTTGTATTTTTAAGTGAGTGAGATATTGTCTGAACAATTTTCAAGATTATCAAAGCTTGAAGGAAGATGTTGACTGCCTTGAGCCCAAGCTCATGAAGTGATGAACAGTACTGAAGCTTTGTTGTTTGAAGACTATACACAGTCTGGTGAGTAATGAAGTGGCAAGATAATAGATTGACACCTACAGCAGTATGACAGTGATTGATTGATGACATTGCATTCATGACATAACAGTGATTGATGTGAACAGTGATGTTTACTGTGGTAAAGTAAAATATAGTGATTTGTATTCTATTGTGACTTGTGTTAGGATGGCAATGATGTATACAGTAGCATCTCTATATGTACATGTGATATGAAGTATGAAGCATATCCTTTATGATGAAGATATTACATGCTATGATGCACTCCTATGATGTACTGTATGAGGATGATGACACAATATTTGATGCTTATCTATTGATGATGATGAGTTGTTGATGAAGATGATGCTTGAGCAGCATAGAAGCAGACTAGATGATGGGAAGATCCTTGTGCTTGACATGAACCTTGAGCAGTACAGTTGATGATCAGTGATAGCAGCTGTTTGATGACTTGACAGTGACCAGTAGTGTTGGTGAGTAGAACTAGCAATGCTGAAGCAGTATTGATGAGAGTGATGAGCAGATGACCAGCAACAGAGGTTGGTTGAGCAACACAGGTTAGTTGAACAGCAGAGATGATGAGCCAAGATGATGAGCAGCATTGATGAGCAGAGATGAGTAGCAGTGAAGAATGATGATCAGAGAAAAGGATGAGTAGTAGTGAAGAATGATGATCAAAGAAAAGGATGAGCATGAGCAGAGATAGTTGGTAGCAGATTGAAGAGATAGGTGATGTTGATGAGATTGATGAAATGATGTGACAGTGAGCTTTAATTGTAAAAGCAAGATTGTCTTGCTTTTGAGGTTAGGATACCTCAAACCCTTCTTAGCAGGGTCTAAGAAATCCAGGCAGGGTCCTGGATGCAGAGTAGGTGCTCTTCATATCAGTAGGTGCTGATTTTACCTAATGGTTGTAGCCGGACCAAAACTAATACAAAAAGATTACAAAATTATATGGTGTTGTGTTATTTTGTGTTATGGTTCTTGATGAGTTAAATGCTATGATATGTGAATGATGAAGTTTATGAAATGATTATGAGATTGGTAGAATAATGGAATGATGAATTGGTAGTTAAGTGTGACAAGTTAAGAAAAGTTGTAAAATTGGCTTTACACTGATTCACCCTCCCTCTCAGTGTCTAACATTCACCACGGCCAAAGCCTCCTCCATTGCCTCGCTCTGAATCCTCCTCCATGACCAACATGAGCCAGTTCATGCTGTGGTCCTACTGCTAGACCTGGTGTCTCTGACTGGACTTTGTAGAAGTCATGTTTTCTCTCAACCATGAGATCATACACTCTGCAATTATTTTCATCATGTCCTACGGACTTACATAAGTTACAGTATAAGTTCTTAGGGGTCTGTACATACTTCTGAAGTAAAGGGCATTCCTGGGGTCTATGTCCTCTTGTTCTGCAAAGTTCACACCATGGCCCTTGATTCTGTATTAAGGAGTTAGGAGCCCCACTTGCTAAATAATCAACAAATACTGGACAGTTATCTTTAGTATGGCCCTATCCTTTACACTTTGTACACCATAGTTCTTGTGCAATCTCTTTTCCTTTTTTGATCTCATGCAGCTGTAAGGTGAGATTGGCTAACTGGTTCTGTAGGTTTGTCATACCTGTGCTAGTCTCGGCTAGAGGTGAAGCCTCTAGTTTCATTTCCATCTCCAACGCGTCATCCTGCGTATGGAGTTTCTGCTGCATTAGTGGCAGTCTGATATGAGGGAGAAGTGCTACGATGAACCATTCCTTATGCTGCTCTGGTGCAAACTCAAAGCTCACTTGGTCAATAAGGGATTTAAATTTCTGATCAAAGTCCCATACTAACTCTGAGGGTAGCTGTTTGATGTATTTAATCTTTGTGATACACTGCGACTCAGACTTGGGTTTCTTAAATTCCTTTATCATGGCGGTCTTGACCTGGACGAGTGTTCTGGGCTGTGCTGAGGTATACTTCATATACCATGTTAAAGCTCCGTCTCTAAGTGTAGTGACCAATTGGACAAGTTTAGTATTATCATCCAGAATATGTTTAATGGTCCATATGGCTTCACATAGGAACCAATGCTGCTCTGGGTCTTCTGCCCCTGTACCCTTAAAGGTAGGTAACTTCATGTCATCCCCCATTCTGTTTCTACGTGGTGGATGCTGATTTGCTGTGTTACTACCGCTCGACGGTGTATATGTAGGTGATGTAGCGGTAGTATGTACTGTGTGTGAACTACTAGATGTAGTTCCTACGGGATTATTCTAAGTCCCGGTCATTTTCTGTGGGGTATATGGGTGGTAAGGGATACCTCCTACTGTTCTTTCTCTAGTACTTTGAATCTGTTCTCTAGTACTATCTGAACTGTTTTCAAAGAGAGAAGATCTAGAATCTACTTTATATTTCTTACCACTACGTGTACATCCAATTTCTTCAAAGTCACTCTCAAACTCTTGTGACATTACACTTTACTTTAACTTATTCATTTGAGAATATATCAAGTACTCCTTTTTCATGTAATACCATCTTAATGGACAAATTTTAAGAGTTCAAGTACTTACCGTGATATCCTTTCAAGAAGTACCTCTCTGCTTTGCTGAAACTCTTTCTCTGATCAACTGAAAATTCTGTAATGAAGCCTTCCAGCAAACTCGCAAGCCAGAAGTCGACTGCCCATGAAATGGGATTGTCTATGCTCTTCACAGTGTGAATTAGCTCCGGTGTCCAGACAATGTTCCTTTTCTTCTTGAATATGTGCTTATCAATCAACTTTGACAACCAGTCGTGCAACTCATTTGCATAGGTCACAAAAAATATCTCATGCAGGTCTGTGAAGATATGTTTTTGTAACCAGTCCTCTATACTCAGACTAGGACTCTTGTTTTCTGTCGCAGCGAATTCTCTTTCCTTAGAACCAACCCAGTGGTTAAGTTATTCTCTAGTAGGATTCCAACAGAACATTAGCTCTTCAATTTGTTCAAAACCGACAACGGAACCATTTTTTGGATAACAGTGGGCAGACCCAGGTTTACTTTATTGTACCAACAAAACCCCTAGCTCACTGGCCCTTTCGGCGACAGACCACAGAATGGCCTGAAGTCTCACTCGAAGTGATCTTGGATGGGGTGGCTGAAGACTCAAGTGTCCTCAACCGGGTTCTGTAGCATCCTAGGGTTCTCTTGTCTCTTCTTTGCCAGCGGGATCTCTCAGTGATGCGCTATTTATCTCTTCCTAGCTGACTTTGCTAGAGGATTGGCTCTTATCGCATCGCAGCTTCTAGGACGATGTGCAAACTTTCTTCTCTACTCAACTCTTCACCTGCGATATCTCACACCGCAGCTCCTCCGATAGTGCGATATCGCCTTTCTATACTGTGATATTTCCTACAGTAAGACTCAATCTGCTCACCAACTCTTAAGGTCCAAAGGCTTCCTCTCTAGGTATAATAGCTCAATTAACCTTCATAAGGGTGTTACACAATCTTCACTTTAGCTTCTACAGTAACACACTGACTCATTACTTATGATTAACTTGCTGAACTAAACATACAGAGGTCATTTAATGTTGCAACTGTTAAATGTCATGAATCAAGCACTGGTAAACTCATACATAGAATACTTAACGGATTCAACTTGCAAGTAACCTTCTAAGCTATTGTAAACAAACGGATAGCATACATACATTCATTAACTATTAAGCAAAGTTCATGTAATGAATAACAGATAGACAATAAGTAAACACAATCACATGAACAGTCGCACAACACAAGTATTTTACGTGGTTCACTTCCAGGGGGGAAGCTACGTCCACGGGAACTGGTTTTTATAAATATCTTGAGAGAGTAAACACAGTTCCACTGCAACCTATTATGTAGCTTGAGATCTTCTGGGAAACTCTGCGCACACAACCGGGAGCCCTTCTCTCCTAGATCTCTTCTCCTTTTATATTTCCTTCTTACAATATACTCTTCCTCTCTCTCTCTCTCTCTCTCAATCCCTGCAGATTGTTCAATCCTTGCAGATTGTTACATTCATGCTCAAAGAGCCAGCTACTGGTTACAGTAATATAACTACAGACTGAATAACAGAACCAAGGTTCGACTCTTTCTCAATGTCTACTGTCTAAGAGTTAACAGACCAATTGACTATCTAATTGTATAACTATCTCAACTGACCTACTAGCTAACCTTTCATAATACAAAATACATGCTTATATAGGCAGCCCGAAGGTCTCGCCATGTTACAACACTGTGGGCCTTTCCCAACAATAACCCAAAAACCCTAACTATGACAGTCGGCCTATCTGTACTTTGAGCTGCCACTTTCCGTCACACCACAGCTTTCTGCAGTCTTCCACGCTTCCCGGCGTTGATTGTGGGTATGGGCACCGCTTCCTCGGTCGCTCCCCTTTTGTTCTTTGTCTTCAATACCTCGGACCATTGCTCCTTTTCCATTTATGAGGGTAGCTGAGCCTTGCTGTCTTCACCGCTGCCTTAAGTGTAGTGGTTGAGCTCTCTCTTCTCGGCCGTTGCCTTAAGTGCAGTGGTTGAGCTCTCTCTTCTCATCCGCAGCCTTAGGTACTATCTTCTTTGACTTTCTTGTCCCGATATAGCATCTTTTCCTATAGCTGCGGGACCCTACTCCAACAATGTACATACTTTCACAACTTAAAAAAAGCTTGTCCCAAGGACAATTACCCCACACCATTCATAGTTCAGATCATTGATGCCTGTGCGGGCAGTGAAGTTTTTTCATTTATGGATGAATTTTTTGGGTACAATCAGATTCAAATCAAGATGGAAGACCAACATAAAATGAATTTCATTTGTTCTTGGGGTACATTTGCATATAATAAAATTTCCTTTGGATTGAAAAATGCAGGGGCTACCTTTCAACGGGCAATGAATTTTTCCTTCCATGCAAAACAGAATTTGAGCCCAAAATCCGATGGCTGCCATGTATGAAATTTTGACAATAACCTGTCAGTTATTCAACAACCTCAATTTTTTTTGTCGTTGGTGGAAAAACATTGGATATTCGATGACATGCCAATACTCGTCGATTTTTCAACGTACTAAGCCGAAATATTTCACCACTAAGTCATCAAATGTCCGACGGTATCGATTGTCGGAGCTATGGCTACCTCGTCAGACGAGGCCACAGGTCATCGAAAATTCCGTCAAATTCGGGATGAGTGCTCGTCAGTTGTCTGACAAGTGCTCTTGTCAGATCTTTGGAATCCTCTTTGGACGTGGCCATAAGACATCGAGAATTCGATGGGGGTTTGTATAGTTAAAAAAAATATTTTCAGTGTTTGCGCTATGACGATGGAATATTTCACAAATTTCAACAAAGAACAAACATCAAATGCCTAAACAAAGAACATAAATGATTGTGAAATAAAATGATTTGACTACATTGGTGCATCCTATTTAGCATCTTAGCTAGGCCCATCCTCTAGATAGCGGTATATGCCATATTGATAATCAATTGGTTTAGTACGTTGATGAAGTGAAATACTAAAACCAAATTTGATATGCAATGTCTGGCCCAACTAGAACAACTGGTAGCTCTGGGTCAATTGCTTAAGAGAATCCTACTTTAACAGAATCTCTATTACAAAACTCAAAAAACCTATTGCCTAGTTAATTGGAGAACTGATTTTCAACTCAATATGATTGATAAAATCATAAAACATATAAACATAGGAAAAAGATTTATTGTGGAACAACTAAATGTCCCCGGTGCGGCTTGAGGCAAGTGTGTTACTTGGGAAATTATCCATTGTGAATGATAAGCATTATAGATCTCTTCAAAAAGACCTTCACTTCAATAGAATGCTTTGAAGTTTACTTTGAGAGACAATGCAGTTATGTCCAAGTAAAAGCAGTCATTAAAAGTTGAGTGCATTTGAGAAGAGTCACTTCACCATCCAATCTAGCACCAATTCAAGAGTAAACATAACTTTACAGACCATTGTATCAAATAAAGAAATATGTTTTGTGTTGCTTGAATTTCTGAAGTTTTTCATAATATCTGGACACTTAGAAGCATCATCAAACATTTTGAGTGGATTTACATTGGAGAGTGTGACTTTTGTGGAGCTATTTGATGTATACCTTTGTGTGTCTGGATATTAACCTTGACATTTGAATGATTATTGTAAGGAACAAGTAACTAGACTATGAAGTGTGATACCTCCTCCTCGTTCTATCACTAGAAGTTGCACTCCTCATCTCTTAGACTCCCAAAGAGATATCAGATGAGGTTGAAAATGATGCATTGAAATTCAGTGTTGTCACAGGTAAATATTTTCAGTGAGGATGGGCTATAAATGTTTTTTGGTATTCTAACAAACAGCAATAAGCTATACCCTATATCAGAAGGCCTAACCCTCCCACTTGGGTATTTGTCAATTTTTATTTCTTCTCAGATGTGGCATAGCTAATGTTTGTTCAGTCGTGAATTCTACACATTGCAGAAAGTGATTATCTTGGGTCTCAAGGTTGAAGCACAACTATATAGTTGATCTTCTTTAGAGTGAAAAAAGAGCCTTGCAAAATATGCAAGTGCAAGATTATAATGTTTTGTAAACTTTGTCTAGAACACATTCCAATTGCCATGTTCAGATTGGGATACTCAGTAGAAAATGATATATTTTTATATGTTTGCATTTATTTGGATATGATCAAGTGAAAGGGATGTGAATAGTTTTGAAGATTTGGATCATTGGAGCAAGTATGAAATTCCATATTTAATTCAAAAGTGTAAATTAGAAGTGGAATGCCTTAGATATGTTTGATGAAGTATGTACTATGAAGTCTCATATTTAGAAGTCTTCCATCTTGGATATAACTAAGGACCCAAGAGTTATGGTTCACCTCACACCTTCAGTGTTTGTTTTAGGAAAAATTAAATTTCCTCCCAACAAAGTATGCCTGTTGGGATCTTTGTAGCACATGTTTTTGTACATGCATTCTTTTATTTAGATTTTTTTCTTTGTTGTCCAAGTTTCTACTATAGGTTATTTTATTCTTTACTCATTTGAATTAAGAAATGTAAGTACAACATTGATGAGGATTGCATTTAAATTTTTTTGTCTTTATATATTCCAGAGTCTATAGAACTTGGATAAGATTTACACTCTAAATTTGTAAATTGTTTAGGTGCAATTACATCAAAAACTAAAAATGCCACCATTGGTTGCTATCTGATGGTGAATGTTAGTTCTCTATGGTGATTCATCCAAAGTATATGCACACTAGTCCATCAAGGGTGAAGGCTGTGCAGAGAGTAATTTCTCAAATTAAAGCTTGTTATTGAGCGATTTCCAAGGCTTCGAGCATTGAAAGTGAAGTTAAATGAGCAATTGAGAAGTTTTCTTTTGTGCAAAGATAAGATGAGATAATTTTATTAATGTCTATTGTCCACTAATGAATGAGAGAAGTTCAACATGACTAGAATGTACAATCACTCGTCAATAGACTATGATATTCTCTAGAACTCTTCTATTTACTAAAATGCTAATGAAAAATAGGGATGATACAAATGACAATAAGATAGAGGGTTGGATTTAGATAAAGCAAAAGATGAAAATACTAAGAGGCACAAGGAATTGTCTTAACATCCATTGCATGTCTTATAACATGCAAATACGGTGAAATGATCCTATTGGATGTCCAGACTGAAGAAGTATATTTTTGTATATTTATACAGTTATGACTGGATCTGAGGATCAAAACTTGACCTATATTATGGATATATTTTTACATACATACATATATATATATATATATATATATATATTTATTTACATGTGTTCACAATGTATCTGTTATGTATTTTTATAAAATGTGTGTTAAGTGTCAATATAAGACATAGTTCGCATATGTATCACTTAATGAATTTTGATTTCGTAGAATATGATTAAATGAAATATAATAAAAATTTGTTTCCAGTAATCTAACCTAAAAAAAATGATGTAACAAGATAGGGTTTTGACATTTGATAAGCTCGATTGAGTTGGGAAACCACCAGTTGAGAGTCAAGTCTGACTTCCAATTGAGTGATGCCATGTGAAAAGGCATCCCATAAGAGCTCAATGATAGCTCTATATTCATCCACATTATTGGTAGCAGGAACTAAGACAGTGACTCCAGAGGCAACTAGCTGTCCCGAGGGTGAGTAAATGACCCATGCGGTTGAAGCTAGGTTATTGATATTACTGTCGGATAAACCACAGTATCGAAATGATCGAGTCGACGTTTCGGATCCATATCAGGATCCATCTTCAGGACAAAGTCGAAAGTGAAGAGAGTGAGAGTTATTGATAAATACTGGAGCCAGGTAGAAAATGTCTAAGGTCGGCCGCGGAGGCTAGGGTTTGCTAGGTTAAAAAAAAAATTATTTTAAAATCAAGAATGTGCAGAAAATCTATTCTTCAACCCTATTTTTCGGAATAAGAAAATGTTTATATTGTTAACATTTTCTTACAATGGCTAAATTAAGACAATATTAAAAGTTTTATTAAAAACTTACGGGAAAAAAACTAAATTCAAAATGTCACAAATATTTATTATTATTAATAAATTTTTATTATTAACACATTTTTAGGATTAATAATGTGCTTAACCTTAGGGAAATTTAAATTTTCTTCTATTTTATTTTAATTTTAATTATAATTCCTAATTTTACTGAAATGTGAATTCTAATTTTACTCTAAAATTCTTAAAATTTTTAAATGAATTTTTAAAAATTAGAATGTTGGTTATCATTTATTTTAAAAAACCTAAAGTTTCCCAAAAGATGGTCAATTTTAATTATTATTAAAAATTTAATATAAAGTATAGTGAGCCAAAATGTCAAAAATATTTGTTATTATTAATAAATCTTTATTATTAACAAATTTTATATTAAATGATTATCGATGTGCCTAAACCTAGGTAAAATTTTAATTTTGTTCTATTTTATCTTAATGTTAATTATAATTCTTCATTTTTATTTCAATTTTAACTTGTAATAAAAATTTTACTGAAAAGTGAAAGCAATCTTTTAGGATAAATTTAGGAACCCTAAGGGTCTAAAAAGTCACAAAGTTGAATTTAATTATATTTTAAAATTTCTAAAGTTTTTTAAAAATCTTTAAAAGTTAAGAGGTTGAAGCTAGGTTGCAAGTGTGACGACTAGCGCCATCTACAAAACCTACAGACCACTGAGAAGGCATATATAATAACCAATAGATGACATAAGAAAAAAAACAAGATAAATATTGTACATAATGTTACATACAATAAAAATACAAGAAAAAGTGCTAATCCTAAACATAGTACTTCTTCAGGTAGACCCCATTTCTAGGCTCAGGTAGCTTATTCCCTTCAAATTCAGTTAATTCATATGCTACTTTCTTCAAAACGTTTGACACGATATAGGGTCCTAACCACATAGACCTGAATTTCCTTTCCCCCAGGGGTTGTTTGTCCCGATCTCAGATAAAGACAAGCTCCCCTTCAAAGAAAATCCTAGGCTTGAACGATTTATCATATTGATTTTTAACCCTATTTTTATGAGCCTCATTTGCTATCAATGCATCTCTAAGTCATTCATCGAGATGTTCCAGATGTAGCAAATGTTCTTGTAATTCAGTCGTGTTAGGTAGCACACAAATGGAAATTTTAAGTGATGGGATTTCACAATCAACCAGAGTTATTGCTTCCACCCCGTGAACGAGTTGGAAAGGTGAAAACCCCGTGGCAGTTTTAACATTGGTTCGGTATGCCCAAAGTGCAGGATACAACATAATGTGCCAATTTTACCGGGCTACGTTAATAGTACGCTTGAGAATATTCTTCAAGGTCTTATTGACTGCGTTGACTTAACCATTTTCTTGTGGGTAGAAAGAAGACAAGTGATATTGTTTAAAAACTATCATAGTAGCCAATTCAGTCATCATGCTGCTCTGGAAATAACTACCATGGTCAGTGACAATCTCTTTTGGGATATTGAAATGAGTTATAATTTGGTTGAAAATGAAAAAAGATGTAGTTTCCCCATCAACCTTGAAGGTGGGAATTGCCTCTTCCCACTTCGTAAAGTAATCAATAGTGACAATGATGTGTTTGTGCCCGCCCAGCTGAGACTGGGTTGCAAGTCACGTAATCTATCCCCCACTTGGCGAAGGGTCCCACTGCGATGTCAGGAAACAGTGGAGCAGGATGTGACTGTATCTTTCTCTTGTAAAGATGACAAGGATGACATTGCTTCATGGATTCCAGAATATCCGACACACAAAATATTCTGGGCCATTTATAACCCAGATAAATGACCCCCACATGCTCTACCATGGGCATCATTTAGGAAAATTTCAGCCTCTTTGTGGGTGAGGTGCCGATGTAAAACATAGTCTACCCCTCTATGATATAAAGTATCCTTGATGATAAGGTAGTTTTTCACATGTAAGTGTAGTTTGCGTTGCTCTTCCCGCGAAAAGGTCATAGGACACTTCAGAGTTTGGACATAGATAAGTATATCTCCGTACCAAGGATCAGAGGTGGCAATCAGAAAAATGTGCTCATCTGGGAATGAGTCTTCTTTAACAACTACATCTTCTTCTACCGGAAATTCTACAATAAGCTCTACAAAAACTAATGATTTTTTCGATTTGGAAGATTGAAAATCCAAGTCAAACTCCTAGACAATGATTATCAATTTGTTGAATTTTCCCCTGACTATGCATCGGGACAAAACATACTGAAAGGGATTAACATCTGCCACTATTATCGCAGTCCTTAGTAAGATGTAGTGATGTAATCTCTACACAAAATAAACAGTTGCTAAAGCAAAATTTTCAATGTGGGAGTACCGAAGTTCAGGGCCAGCTAAAGCACGGATAAGTTAATAGATGACATGATTTTAGATCTCATCGTCTTCCTGGACCAGCACTACCCCGATGGTCGACTCAGACGCAGCGAGATACAATATAAAATCATGAGAGTAATCCAACAGACATAACAAAGGTGCCGACAAAAAATCTTTCTTTAATGCCTAGAAATCAAGTTGTGTGGTTTCATCCCATACAAATGGGGTGTCCTGCTTCAACAAGCGCATGAAACCTTTGGTGATCTTGGCATAATTCATGATAAAATGTCAAAGGAAGTTAGAATTTACTTGCAGGCTCTGAATTTCCCTGATAGAACGAGGAGGAGGAAGATTTACAATGGCCTCAACTTTCAAAGGATCCACTTGAATACATTTTTTAGAAACTATGAACCCAAGTAGCCGAACTGACTCGACACAGAAAACACACTTGTGGGGATTCAAGCGTTTTTGTAATTCCTGCATCATTCAAAAATTAAGCGCAAGTGATCTGGATGATCGATCCTCTTACGAGAATGAGCAGGAATATCATTTAGGTATAACTCGACAATAGTTTTAATGTCATCACAATAGGATTTGAACCCAAAATATGACGATAGAATCCGACGAAATCTAATGTAAAGTACGAATGTGTCATATTGCAATGATGAAAATTACTGTACCTTTCGAATTATTTTAACGCCGTCAAATTTTCGATGTAAGTAGTGTAGGTTTTTCGATGGATATATTGTCGTCGGATATGCGATGGTGGGATGTCGAATTTGTGACAGCTGATAGTGTCGGATATCTGATGCAAGAGTGTCGAAAATGGGATGATGATGTCTTTAGATATCCGACAAGAGAGTGTTGGATTTTTGGCGTGTTTAGGCTATTTTTTGAAATAATATAAAGACATATTTGAAATTGTTTGAACCATATTTCCAATAGTAACTATGTTCATGCTCGTCGGATTTTTGACGACTGTGCAACTATAAATTTAAACATTTTAAAACATTCCGACATCTTTTTTTATAGAAGTGATGGATGGTTTGTGAAAATTATTTATTCCTAGATGAACGGTTTCAGGAATTGTTTTATTCTTCAACGGGAGGTTGCAGGAGATTTTTTTTCTTCAACAGACAGTTTGCAGGGATTTTTCTATTCTTTGACAAACCTCCTTTTGATAATGTTGTGATGCATGGAACTTTATTTTTTAAGATTGTCGATAGTATTCATTCATGAAGTTTGTGACAAAATGTCAAATAGAAATATTCCTGATCCAAACGAAAACGATTGACAATTCCTTGCTAGACTATGGGATGCAACGAAATGAAGGGGTGATGGAAAATGTTATTTTCCATTAACTCAATGCAGGTAATTTAATAGGAGAATAATATTGATCTCAACAGCCACAAAACATTGCAGGAACAAGGACACGCTAAGGGGGGGAATGAATATCGTCCATTTGTAGGTTTAACATTATAAAGCTTTTATATTATTTGATTTGGTAAATGTATGTATTATTTTAATATTTCCTATATTAATGTATATCTATTGATGTTTCCATGTATTTATAAAGGAAAAACACCCTATGACATATCATCGAGAGGAAGTTATTTCAGAACAAGTTCTGGATCAGGATCATGGAGCGTCTATGTTTAATGGAGAACAAGTGAATGATCATATTGAACAAGATGATCATACTGATAATGTAATTGAAGATGATGGTACAAATACATTGATCCATGATTCATTTTATGTTATAATGGATTATGATGATGACGATGATAATGAAAATGATGATTAATTTGATGATGTTCACGATATATCTCTTCTTGATAAGGCATATGAACCCCTTTATGAAGGCTCCAAAACAAAACTTCTCTCTGCTATATTGTTGATAATGAACTTGAAGGTTATGAATGGTTTTTCAAACATAGCAATCACATGGATGCTAAGGTATGTAAAATAATCCATCACATATATAGGATCGTGATAAAGTTTATATGTATTCCTCTAATAATTGTATTGTTAACTCATTATTGATCATTGTACGAATGAAGTGTGTTTCGTTAATATTATTTATTTATTATATTAACTATATATATATATTTGTAGCTTGATAGCTGAATTTTTGTTACCACCATCAAATATTTTACCTCACACATATCGAGATTTATTTTCCATCATGAAAGAGATTGGAATGCATTATGAAGCAATTCATGCATGCCCCGATGACCATGTTATATATTATAATCAACATGAATTTGCGACAGAATGTCTGGAATGTCATATAAGTATATATCGAATAGATAAAGTAACAAAAAAGGTGCCTCAGAAGGTTCTTCATTATATTCCCGTCATTCCATGTTTGCAATGACTGTTCAAGTGCAAAAACATAGCGCAATTTATGGATTACCATGCTAGGAACATAAGTTAAGATGATGTTATTCGAATGCCTGCAAATTGTTTTGCTTTTGGAGATATGGAGGAAAAGTGGCCTCACTTTAAAGAAGGACCACACAATCTTAGGATTTATTTGGTAGCAGATGGTGTTAATCCATTTGTACAGATGAAATTCATTTACATGGTGTGGCGTATTTTTGTTATCAACGATAACATTCCTCCATGGTTGTCAATAAAGAGGGAGCACATAATGTTGTCGAATATTATTCTAGGTATTTTGTGTCTACAACTGTTTTATTTCTAATGTAGTTGTGGCATCTCATTTGTCGTATTATGTTTCCTAATTTCATATATATATATATTATTTTACTCTTGTGCATGGTTTATATATCTTAATGGTTCTCAAAATGATATATTTTATATGTACTTCAAATCAATCAGGTAAGTTCCAAGTCAAATATATGATGTATATATCGAACCTCTTATAGATGAGCTACTAAAGTTATGGAATGGCATCACTATGTACGACGTATCTAGACGAATAACACAAAGGCAATTTCAATTCCGTGCAATGTTTGTATTGACAATACACGATGCCCCTGGGTTAACTTCATTTTGTGGTTTGTATTTTTAAGTTCCACTTTATTTGCATTTAATTATATGAAGTAGTTAATATAGTTTATATATAATTATAATTGACATAGATATTCCATATCTATATATTGTAGGTCTTCAGACAAAGGGTAAATTTGCATGTCCATTTTGTGGTCCTAAGATCAAATCTCATCGCTCAAAAAGCTTAAGAAAGGAGGTGTTTGATGAGTGTAGGAATTTCCTCTCTAAGAATCACAGGTATAGAACAACCAAAAAAAAATATTTTCAATGGGAAGCAGGAGACTGCATTAAAACCACGGATAATGACACCTCACCTTTGGAATATGCAATATAATAGAAATCATCATCATGGTACATATGGATCATCGTTTATGAATTGTTATGTATTTTAATTTTCATTGTGAGTTGTTTACTGTAGTGGCCATACTTTATTTATGATGTAATTTATTTATAAAATAATATTCATGATGTCCATCGTGATCATGAAGGCATTGATGGGATTCCACGAGGAATGAAAAGTTATCCTATACAATTCAGCAGGTTTCCCTACTATGAGCACCTACAAATTGTTCATTTGTTTGATACAATGCATATTGGAAAGAATGTGACTGAAACATTATGGTGACTACTGGAGCTAAGGAGGGAGAAAGATAAAATTGTGAAAGCCTGCAAAGACATTCAAGAAAGCAACCATGCAATGAAAGACATCATCCAATTTCATAGCAACAGAGACCAAGTTAATATAAACTCAATTCCATGGATTTTTACAGAGCAGCAAAGCAATGTTGTCAAAGAAGTAATGCAGGACATTAAATTTCCCACTGGATTTTGTGCGAACTTGAATAATATCATAACAAAAAAAGTGATTTTGCGAGGGTCAAAACACATGATTGGCACGTCTTCATCAAGGTAATTATTATTATTATGTCTATATAATTTATTTTTTTTCATTTTATTGCATATATATATTTTTCTTGTTTGTATACTCTTTGTTTAATAAATGGCATGGTTTGTATATTGATACAGTATGTTCTACCTCTCTCTCTCTCGGACAACTTCGACAACAATGTCAAACAAGTTATATATAATCTTGGTAAATACATGAGGTAACTAGCGATTAGTTGCATGTGCTTAGTGTTTCTTTAATTCTCCATATAGTTTATATTTGTTTTTTGTGCACTATTTCATGATATGTAATTTAATGTTTTTTTTGTTAAATATTGTTATTGGTTTGCGTCACTTGTAGATGGTTGATATCTAAAGAAATCCATAAAGAAGATATAAAGTATTGGAGGAGAGAATTTCCTCGTCTCATGTGTGAAATGCAGAAGCATATACCTTTGGCATTTTTCAATGCACATGAACACTACCTCATACACTAAGTTGAGGAGATTGAGTTGTGTGGACCTGTGCACTCAAGGTCCATGTGGATGGTTGAGAGGCACTTGAAATTTATGAAGAGTTTGGTGAGACAACGAGCACATGCTGAGTGTTCTATGATGGAAGGATATACGATTTACCAAAATATGTTGTATGTTAGTGAATATCTTCCTATTTTAGTGTCAAAGCTCAATTTACATCGCATTTGTGATCCAGACTCCAATAACAAATTTGAAGGGGAGAAACTGAAGGGGAAAGGTATATCAAGGAAGGTTAAAGGTAATTATTAGGTAGTGTATGTTTATTATATCATTCATATTTTAATTGCATTTTCTAGTTATTGCATCAATTAAGAGCATATACTTTGTTCAGGAAATTTACAACTATCTTTCATTTTAATTATTATTGTCATCAAGTAGTTGGTTGAGAGTGGGATGCAATTCATTTAAACTTCGCAAACAATCTTGATTGGATGAAGGTATGGATTGAATGATGTAAACAATCAGGTCATGGAATATCATGGGAAGGTGTGGCTTCATTGGTAAAAGCAACAGATCGCAATGGAGATAGAAATCTTACAGAAAGGGAAATCGATTTAGCATATGGTTTAAAAGATAAAATGGCAAGCATATTAATAAATCACTCTAAATATTTTATTTTGCAAATTACATTTTGACGTACATGTTGTTCTTTTCCATGTATTACTGCATAACTATTGAATCGCTGTGTAATATTTTTGTGTATTACTTGTTGCAGGTAAAACACCATAAGGCTATGGTTTGCAATGGTGGTAGATATCAGATCAAAAAATTGGATGAAACAAAGAAAACATCAGATTGTGGGATACTTGCAGTCTTTGAGTTGACCAATGTTTCATCTAGAAGTGATAGACATCCAGAACTCTTAGAAAATCGATACTATGGGTATTTGGAAGATATTATACAGTGTGACTTTAAATCCTTCAAGGTAGTTCTATTCGTTGTCAAATGGTACAGGTTACGATTGAATCAATGTGATCCTGATAGAACTATTATTGAAAATGATAATGGATTTACCATGGTAAATACAAGGTTGTTTGATCCAAGAATGGATCCCTATGTTCTTTCAAGCCAATGTGAATAGGTATTTTACTTGGAGGTTCCCGGTAAAGCAGGCTGGTCATTTGTTGTGAGACATGATCCAAGGGGAAGGCCGGTAAATTATAACCTAGACGATGGTAATGAAGAGGGTTCTCTAGAAGAAGAAGACAATGATGAAGAGCATGATCAACATGAGTTAGGTGATGATGATGATCCAACAGAAGATGTCCAAGAAATAGTTGAATCAGATGATGTAGCAGACAATTCCCATGAATATTATTTCGATGATGACATGATGAGCATAACTGATGATGATGACGATGATTATATGTCCAATCCTTACAATGTTGACTCTATATCTAATGATACAGATGATCAATTGGATGAATAAGATGATGACATGGATGAAGAAGATGATGAAATATATTGAAAGGTAAATATTTAAGTAGACCTATTCTTTTATCTTATTTTTTTATAAAATAGTTACTAACATCATCATCATCACCATCATCTTCATCATGTTGATCATCATCGTCACTATCATCATCATCATAATCATTGGTACCAACATCATCATCATCAAGAGCGTCATCATGGTCATCATGATTATCATCATCATCATGACCCTCATCATCATCATCATAATAATCATAATCATCGTAATCATAATCAAGTACCATCATCATCATAATCATCATAATCATAATGATCACACTTATCAGTATCATCATCTTCATCATCATCATCATCATCGTCTTCATCACCAACATGACCATCATCACCATCATCATCATCTTCATCATCATCGTCATCATCATCATCATCATCATCGTCATCCTCATGATGATGATAATCATCATCATAATCATCAACATCATGATCACCATCATCATCATCTTCATCATCATCGTCATCATCATCATCTTCATCGTCACCATCATCATCACCATCATCGTCATCTTCATCATCATCGTCATCATCATCATCGTCATCATCATCACCATCATCGTCATATTCATCATCATCGTCGTCATCATCATCAACATCATCATCAACATCATCATCACCATCATCATCATCATCGTCATCATCATCATCGTCATCATCATCATCGTCATCCTCATGATGATGATAATCATCATCATCATCATCTTCATCCTCATGATGATGATAATCATCATCATCATCATCACCATCATCATTGTCATCGTCGTCATAAATATTATAATCATCATCATCATCATCAACATCATCGTCATCATCATCATCGTCATCATCATCATCATCATCGTCATTGTCTTCATCATCATCGTCAGATTCTTCATCATCATCATCATCATCATCACCATCCACATCACCATCATCGCCATGTTGATCATCATTGTATTCATCATCATCATCATCATCATCATCATCATCATCATCGTCACCATTGTCTTCACAATCATCGTCTTCATCATATTGCTGATGATGGTGATGATCATCATCATCGTCGTCTTCTTCATCCTCATGATAATCATCAACATCATCATCATCATGATGCTCATTATTATCATCTTCATGATGATGATGATGATGAATATGATCATCATTATCATCATCATCATCATAATCATCATCACCATCATCACCATCCACATCACCATCGTCACCATGATCATTGTCGTTATCATCATTATCATCATGTTGATCGTCATTGTTGATGTATTTGTAAGTTCAGAATGTATTCACTTGTATATTTTATGTATTGTACCTCGATGTTCCTATTGGGAGAATCAATAATGTAAACAAGTCATGTAAAGTCATTGAGGTTAACCCTCCATTGTAAGTCAGGGCAATAGTACCCACAATTGAGTCAAGGTTAACCCTCCTCGTTGATCAGAGGGAAAAGTCCCCACAATTGTGGGGCACTAGGGTTATTAGACTCTCCTATAAAAGTCAGCCCTGGTAAGTAATTGTTAAGTGAGACTGACTTGTTGGAGTGGACATAAAGTGAATGGAAGAATATAAATAGAAGTGAGGCTCTCCTCATTTCTACACATCACACATACACTCACTCACTCACTGGGGTGCATGAGTGAGAGAGGAGAATCTCTCTCAAGTGAGAGAGAGAGAACAACTGTTGGAGATTATCTTTTCTATCTTTGGGTTTTACTGCTGCCATTGGTTCTCATTCTATCTCTAAGGAAGTTGTGGGGTTTTCTCCTTTATGGTTTCCCTGAGGAAAATTCTTTGTGTATCTTGTCTCTTGTGTTTATTGTTATGCATGTTATTCTCTCAGATAAGATCCTAAGGTCATATTGCTTAAATGATAAAAATATAGCATGGTATCAGAGCTAACCTGAGAAGAACACACTATGCAGCTGCAGAAGCTAGTGCTTCTTACTTTTTGGGTCTCTCTCAACAATTCATTAGTAAAAGGATGCTAAGCTAACTCTTCATTGAAGGGCGCATCTTTCTATCGAAGCAAAATTTGATTCCAGGCATTTTCAATCGATGCAATCTGCATTTCTGTAACTATTTGATGCGCTATGAGTAATGATGTTTCATGAATAATGCTGCGATATTGCGATACTGTTTGATGATACAATGATTGCATAAGTTATGGATACCCTCAGCAAGTTAAAGAAATAGTGTAAAGTTTACTGCAACCTCCGGATCTTGTAGTTATGGTGTCCCTTCATTGGATCCCCATATCCTCCATTCCCACTGCCAGAAACTGGGTTTTGATAGCTCTCCCTTGAAATCCTCGGGTGAGACTTCGTCTGCTCTACAGATGTTGCTAGGCAGGGTAAAACCTGTCTGGGTCGATGCTCAAGAAGATTACGCTGTAGGGCATCGACAGAGTGGGAACCCCTATCAATGAATATTTGTTGGTGGGTTTTACCAACAGAAAGGGCATAGACTTTACTTTTTGTGGTAAAAGTTTCAAACCCTGAAGATGAAAAAGTGACACATGGAAGTCAGTACAACTTCGCTATGTTGAGCAGTCCTGAAACATGTCACCTTGGTAAAATGATCATAAGTCCCAAATGGTGAAATCAATTCTGATGAAACCTATGGTGTTGGGACAAGGACAGATGAGGCTATCTCAGTACAAAATTTCAAACACAGAGGAGTAGTACTTTCAAAGATACGGCAGAAACAGTATCGGGCATTTATGCAGAAGAAATTGGTAAACTAGGGCTTCCTGTTCCAGGAGCTTCCCTCCACTATTTTCAGAAAATGAGTACATTGGAAAGCTCGCCTTGAAGAGGTCTATCTTTCTATCAAATCAGATATGAAATATTCCAAGTTTTTAAAATTAGGGTTTCTCTGACAAACCCTAAATCAGCCAGCTTCGGAACCAGGACGGACACCTTGAATTGGTAAGATATAATCTTTTTCTATTTACATTTGAGGTTCTTATTTCAAAATGTCTAATCACACCAGCTTGATGACAAGCTTAGTGAAAATGACAACTTCCAAACATGGAAGTATTGGATCTCAATCATTGTTGAATAAAATGAATTGGATACCTACATAAGTAGAGAGGTTCCAGTCCCAGAGGGAGATGAGGCTAAAATCCTTACACAAGAAGAACTTGGTCAAGGCCAAGAAGATCATTGCTGATTCAATCAAGGATAACCTTATACCACAAGTGTCTTCCCTAAAGACATCTAAAGAGATGTTTGATTCCTTGACCAAGCTATTGGAAGGGAAGAACATAAATCAGAAGATGACTTTGAGAAAACAGTTGAAGAATGTGAAGATCCAGAATGCAGAGACCATACAGTCATACTTTACAAGGGTCTCTCAAATCAAATAAAAACTTGAAGTGGTAGAAGAAGAAGTGGAGAATGTAGAAGTAGTGATAACCATCTTGAATGACCTCCCAGGATCATGGGATTCATTCATTTGAGGAATGTGTGGTGGAAAGAAGTGATTACATTTAGTAGACTCTGGGAAGAGCACACAGAAGAAGAAGGTCGACTCATAATAAGAGAAAAGAGGATGGGATAAACTAAATATCAAGCCCTCACGATTAAAAGAAGATCCCTCAAGCGATGAGGAATATGAAGAAATAAATTCTTGAAGAAGCTCTTATTCATCTAAGCATTTGGATAAGAAATGATGATGCTATGAATGAAGAAGATGATGAAGCTGAAAGAAGGAGTCTACCCATGAAACAAATAAATATAAGTATTCAATTGTCATTTCATGATATTGTTTTGTTATGCATTTATTTATATTCAGTTGATGTATTATGCATGATAGAATGGTTACATTAATGACAGTATACAACTAATATGCATGTGATGGGTAAGTAGCTCATGGTGCTATACAACTCCCCATTGCTACTTATCTAGAATGAAACCTCTTTGCTGACATATTGGATTAGTGCACAATCTCAATGTTGTCCTAGCAGAGATGGAAGGCATCTAGAAAGTTTCTGTGAGATATGGATGAATGTTGTATTGGATAAAATAGTTGCATAATCATATATTTATGCATAAGAATTTTCCACTATGAATATTCCTTATGAAATGTTTCTAACCATACAAATGCATTTGACTTGTAGGAAAGATCGCATACAATCACCTACAAGCAAAGAAGGATGAGACTTATTCCGAAGAAAAAGTGACGACAGTTCAAGATGAATAATAATATGATGAATGCAGTGACATCATTGATGCAGAACCTTCCAACTATGAAGAAGTAGCCAAGAAGATAGGGAAGACTAGTTCAAGAAGAATGATGTCTAGGATGCAGTATTGAGACTTGAAGGGAAGTTCGTAGTTCCATCATGCAGTAGATGGAAACATCGTGGGATACAAGGAAAGATTCGTAGCATAAGGCATAGACTATGAAGAGACATTTGTAGCCACTAGAAATACACATGACAGGCATAATCATGTGTGCAAATGAAAGAAGGCCTTGTACAAGCTCAGAAGGCTCCCATGGGATAACACATACATGAGGATCTTGAAGATCAACTAGAGTGATGAAGATATTAACATTTGCTACAAGGTTGAAGATGAAATCCTATAGAGGATGACAAGCTCACAGATGGGTGTGAGAAGAACGATTTCAAAGATAGAGGATCTTGGTATCCAGTGACCCTAGATGGATACATAGAATATTAGTAGCAAAGGAAGCTACTTGTCACTCCAGTATAGAATGTTTCAATGCATAAAGTACGAAAGGAATAGGGAGAATGATGCTCCGCTTCAGAGGGAGTGACTACGAAAGATCCTAAGGTTAGACATGGTACGATAGGATGGATAACTTACTGATGACTCTAGGATTTACTGAGAGTAAAGTGGATTCCAACATTTTCTTCAAGGTTGAAGGTGGAAGACCAGTGATGCTCCTGTTATATGTTGATGACTTGTTCCTGATAGAAAAGAGGAACTCATTAAAGTTGCAAGAAGGAAACTTGCTATCGAGTTCAAGATGAAGGACTTGGATATGATGCACTAATTTCTAAGCATGGAGGTGTGGTAGAATGTAGATGGAATCTCCCTGGGACAAGGGAAGTATGAAATAGATATCTTGAAGAGGTTCAGGATAATGGACTTCAAGGCCATGGCCACACCTATGGAATCGAAACTAAAACTATTGAGTGTTGCTTCATCAGAGTCGATTGATGCCATGACGTATCATCAAATGATTTGTTCCTTGATGTACCTGAAGAATACAAGACCAGATATTTGCTTTGCTATGAACACATTGAGCCAGTTCTTGATAGATTTGAGACATGTTCACCTGATTGTTGCAAAGCATATTCTGAGGTACCTTAATGGTACAGCTAATTATGGGCTCAAGTATGAGGCAAATCATAATATTAACTTGGAAGGTTATGTTGATTCAGATTGGGCAGGTAGTGCCATCGATAGGAAGAGCACTTCAGGGTGTTGCTTTAGTGTGGGATCAGTTGTGATCTCTTGGTTTAGTAGGAAGCAGTCCTATGTGGCACTGATTACAACTGAAGCATATTATGTCGCAACTTGTTCGACTAGCTATGAGGCTGTGTGGCTTAGGAAGCTACTATCTGATTTGTTTGATCTCCAGTTGGATGCTACTTGCATATATTGTGACAAATAGAGTTGTGTGAAGTTTTCGAATAACCCAATGTTCAATGACAAGTCAAAGAATATCGAGATCAAATATCACTATATCAGGGATATGGTGCAGAGAGGAGCAGTGAATCTCCAGTATGTTGCGATGAATGAACAGATAGCTAATGTGTTGACCAAACCATTAGCTAGAGTGAATTTTTAGTACTTCAGAGAGAAGCTTGGTGTTCTCCATATCGAGGTTCCCTCCAAAGGGAAGTGATGAGTCTGTGAGCCATTCTGATGTGACTGAGGGATGTGTTCCCACATGATCAGATGTAAGTGCAGAGCCATTCTGATGTGACTGAGGGATGTGTTCCCACATGATTAGATGTAAGTGTAGAGATTTTATTACATGGTTGTTGGATGTGTTCCTCCCATGGTAAGATATAAGTGCTAAGCCTTTCTTATATGGTTGTTAGATGTGTTCCTCCCATGGTAATATATACGTGATGAGCCTTTCTGACATGGTTGTTGGATGTGTTCCTCCCATGGTCATATGTGAGTGCTGAGCCTTTCTAACATGGTTGTTGGATGTGTTCCTCCCATGGTCAGATGTAAATGCAGAGCCCTTCTTACATGGTTGTTGGATGTGTTCCTCGCATGGTAAGATATAAGTGCTGAAGCCTTTCTAAAATGATTGTTGGATGTGTTCATCCCATGGTAAGATGTGAGTGTTGGGCCTTTCTGACATGGTTGTTGGATGTGTTCCTCCCATGGTTGAGTGCTGGGCATGCCTTTCTAACATGTTTGTTGGACGTGTTCCTCCTATGGTTATATGTAAGTGCTGGGTGGGCCATTTTGACTAAGGTTCATATATAAGTGCTGAAGAAGACCTACATGGAGGCTAGGCCTACAACCATCATGAAAAAAGGCTGGCTCTGTAGAACTTCCTATGACGAGAAGAATTGAGAGATAACACTAGTGATGATGACCCAGTGATGATCCAACAATGATGATCCATATCCAATGATGATCCAGATCCAGTGATGATCCAGTAGTGATGATCCAGTGATGGTGACCAAGTGATGATCCAATGATGATCCAGATCCAGTGATGAGCAGATCCAGTAATGATCCATACTTGAATATGAAGATGAATTGAAGATGAAGATGACTTGAAGATGAAGATAACTTGATGATGATATAGATGATATAGAGAAGAATAAGTGTGCTGATAAATTGTGTCGAGAGAATAAATTCCTAGTTAAGAGGGAGTGTTGATGTATTTGTAACTTTGGAATGTATTCACTTGTATATTTTATGTATTGTACCCCGATGTTCCAATCGGGAGAATCAATAATGTAAACAATTCATGTGAAGTCATTGAGGTTAACCCTCCATTGTAAGTCGGGGAAATAGTCCCCATAATTGAGTCAAGGTTAACCCTCCTTGTTGATAGGAGGGAAAAGTCCCCAAAGTTGTGGGGCACTAGGGTTATTAGACTCTCCTAGAGAAGTCAGACCCTGTAAGTAATTGTTAAGTGGGGTCAACTTGTTGGAGTTGACATAAAGTGAACGAAATAATATAAATAGAAGTGAGGCTCTCCTCATTTCTACACATCACACATACACTCACTCACTCATTGGGGCGCATGAGTGAGAGATGAGAAGATCTCTTAAGTGAGAGAGAGAGAACAACTGTTGGAGATCATGTTTTCTATTTTTGGGTTTTACTGCTGCCATTGGTTCTCATTCTATCTCTAAGGAAGTTGCAGGGTTTTCTCCTTTATGGTTTCCTTGAGGAAAATTCTTTGTGTCTCTTGTCTCTTGTGTTTATTGATGTGCATGTTATTCTCTCAGATAAGTTCCTAAGATCATATTGATTAAATAATAAAAATCTAACAGTCATCGTATTCATCATCATGATCATCACCACAATCATCATCTTCATTATCATTGCCATTACCGTGATGTTCAGCATCATATTCTTCATCACCATTATGATCATCTTCATCATCACCATCCAAATCACCATCATCACCACCATGACCACCATCATCATGATCACCATCATCACCATCATCATTCTCATCATTGTCATCAACATCATAATAATCATCATCATCATCAACAAAATCATCATCATCATCATCGTCGTTGTCATTGTCTTCATCATCATCATCATCATCATTGTCACCATCTTCATCATCATCATCATCATCATCATCATCATCAGCAACATCAGCATCACCATCCACATCACCATCGTCGCCATGTTGATCATCATTGTCTTCATCATCATCATCATCATCATCTTCATCGTCATCATTGTCTTCATCATCATAATCATCATCATGAATTTCATCTTCATCATATTGCTACTGATGATGATGATGATCATCGTCGTCTTCTTCATCCTCAAGATAATCATGATGATGATGATCATCATTATTAAAGTCTTCTTGATGATGATGATGATCATTATCATCATCATCATCATCATCACTATCATCATCATGATCATAGTCATCATCATCATTATTATCATGTTGATCGTCATCGTATTCATCATCATGATCATCACCATCATCATGATCATCATGATCATCACCATCATCATGATCATCATGATCATCTTCATCATTGTCATTACTGTGATGTTCAGCATCATCGTCTTCATCACCATTATGTTCATATTCATCATCACCATCCACATCACCTTTATCACCACCGTGACCACCATCATCATGATCACCGTCATCACCATCATGGTTACCATGACCATCATCACCATCATCACCATCACCACCATCACCACCATCATCATCCACATCACCATCATCACCACCATGACCACCATCATCACCATCACCATCACCATCACCATCACCATCATCATCATCATCGTCACCATGACCATGGCCCTCATCATCATCATCATCACCATTACCCTCATCATCATCATCATTGTCATCATCATCATCATCATGTTGATCATCATTGTATTCATAATCATGATCATCACCATCATGATCATAATCATCATCACCATCATCATGTTCATCTGTGTGATGATGATAATCATCATCATCATCATCACCATGACCATGACCCTCATCATCATCATCATCACCATTACCCTCATCATCATCATCATTGTCATCATCATCATCGTCATGTTGATCATCATTGTATTCATAATCATGATCATCACCATCACGATCATAATCATCATCACCATCATCATGTTCATCCGTGTGATGATGATAATCATCATCACCATCACCATCATCTTCATCATGTTGTTCACCATCAGCTTCATGATCATGATAATTGGATGTAGCATCGATCTTCTCCATGAACAAAAATTCAATCATGAGACTTCATCAATAAGACAATTCAAAAATGAATATCAAGAATGTTAAAATATACAACCATATTACCTTATTAAATGGATAAAATTAGGAAATATGTTTTTATTGGACATTAAATGGATAAACTTTTTGTGAAAATTGGGTCATGGTGCTCCAATGTGAAAAGCACATTGATACTTTGAAAACAAGAATGTATTGGTGTTATGGAGAGAAATTCCTATGGCTTGGGGTATCTCAATAGACAGCTTGACTCTAGAAATCAATCCTTTCCAATATGCAATATAAATCACATATCTAACACTAAAGGACCAGACCTCGTACCTTATTCCGGACGGTTGAAGTAGATCCCCGTTGAGCTTTCCAACTTCAGCTTGAATTGATGAATCACTTCCTCAACAACAAGTAAACAAGACAAGCATACTATATATATTGGTGTTAGATCTATTCTAGCATATATAATCAACAATGTATAAGCATTTGAAATCATCCATGGATAAAATATTCATTCAAACATACATTATTGGACAGGAAAAGATATCTCTATTAATATAAAATCAGAGATTACAATGGATACAACCTCTGTCGACACATCTGCAAATCGGAGAAACTGAATCCCCCACTTGGGCCTCCACCAACTCAATCCTCCATCTCTCGATAGCAAGCTCACAAGCAAAAGGAAAGCTTGGGAAAAACACAAAAGTGCTCCAAGGGACAAAGGGATGTAGACTCAAGCACAAGTTCCGGCAACAATGGACTATAGTTTCTTTGCTCTCACTTCTCTTATGCCTTCAATGTATCCAAAGAGTTCCTTATATAGATTTTCAAAGGGGTAATGAAAGGTCGAATCCGAGTGATCTCAAGGCATATGGAAGGCTAGGAGTCACGTGAGTCAGATCCATGTCAAAGAAAACTCCAAAAGGATTTGGATTTTGCACACATCCCGATGTACGCGGTTTAAGGGGTCAAACACACGTATATACATGATTAGTGGTTTAAAAGTCACGTGTATAATTTTTCACATGTTTATAGGCATGGTCAAGGAAACATCAAAGGACAAAAAATGGTCCAAGAGGTCTAAGGAGTCTGCAGAGGGACAAGGGAAGTCCATACTAGAGTGATTCACCTGAAGTGGTAAAATAAGCTATAGCAGATGCCCCCTAATGTGTGAGATCAAAGGGGTCATACGATGGTCGAAATACATTATAAGTCCATCCTAGAAGTGGAGTGATGAAGGATTCCAAATGGAAGACCATCCACCCAATCAACATAGTACAATGATACAACTCTGCACATAGCTGCAAATCCATATTGTTAGCACCTGTATTGGACAAAAACAATATAAGATCATGGGGGGGGATAAGATTGTGCTGTTTAAATACTTTGGTTTAAAGATATGATACAAAGGTGATGTGATGGTCTAAAAGAGCAGCCAAGTTAACAAAAATCCTAGGCTGTGATCAAAAGAAGGAGCCAATCCATGGTTAATACTCCCTCCGCCTTGCAAAACATGCGAGGAAGATAGCAGAAGTTCGGGCCTTTAGCCGCCTGCACAAATCAAGGGTTACAAATTGATTTGGGGATGATCTACGGTTCATAACCAATCCACCGGGAGAAAGTGAAAGTTAGTTAAAGAAATGGGAGTTGGCGGAATCACATATACTCCTTTCGATCCGACGGTGAAGGGACGAAATCGGATCACATCGGCGGTTGGGATTGATTTCGCAGCCATAACCCATGCGATGGATAAACACCAGAGCTTCCAGCGGAAGGGATGCGTGGAGGTAAATCCGAGGACCGAGGATTAATAACAGCGTGGATCGATGGCTATTTTGGTTTCCGGGAGATGAACATGCACGCGGGAAAACCTTTGAGCCACCCGGCGGAACTCATTATATACTGCTCGATCCAACGGTTGGAGATCGGAGGGTAATAGATCAATGGCTAACAATGATCCCGGAGGTCGAACTAGCACGGCGGATAATCCCGGAGTGCCCAGCGGAATTGGGTACGCAACTGAAGATCCGAAGGTGCGTAGTTGAAGGGATATCGCATCAACGGCTGGGAGCGATTCCGCTGATCAAATTTGCTTGACGGATAAAGCGAAGGAGCCCAGCAGAATTGGATGGGCACCACATGATCCAACGGCCTGCCTGTAAAGGAAGATCAGATCGACGGCTGTAGACGTTTCCGGGACCCAAAGTTGCATAGAAGATAAATTCAGACGGCTCAGTGGAATGTGGGACGTGGCGTTTGATCCAACGGTGAAGGGTGGAAGCACGTCACATCGACGGTCACGAGCAACCCCAGAATGGAGACTTACACGGTGCTTAACGCCAAGATGTCCGGTGGAAAAGCACACGTGGTGTACGATCCGAAGGCCAGGAATTTGCACAGAAGAGATCAACGGTCGGAAAGGGACTTGGAGGAGAAAGATGCACGACTGTTAGAGATAAGTAGCGGTTGCGGAAATAAATGCTTCCCACGTGTCTAATCGGGGTGTCCTATAAAGGCAAATTTGACCTCTCCAGCGATTATTTTATTGTTTGGGACCTGGCGAAAAGGACCTGTCGATTTGGGCGCTTCCAGTTGTCAGCACCAGGCGCATTCCGAACACACGCCTCCACAGTGAGCCAGGTAGGACCTTAATCCTGTAATTCCTTCGCTCAATTATCATTATAAATTA
Organism: Pseudotsuga menziesii; assembly: GCA_001517045.1. Classification (NCBI taxonomy): domain Eukaryota; kingdom Viridiplantae; phylum Streptophyta; class Pinopsida; order Pinales; family Pinaceae; genus Pseudotsuga; species Pseudotsuga menziesii. The sequence continues at coordinate 103,077 of LPNX010492895.1, read as the reverse complement.
AGAAATGGATCAACAGGGCGAAGCCTCTGTGTCTGGTTGGGTCCCAGATGAAAGAGAAGAATTCTTGGTAGATAGACACAGGGGTGTCTGCGATCCTTTCTTGTCTACAGGAAGTGTGTCAGGAAGCAAAGAGAGGCTGTGGTCTTGTTTCTCGCAAGGGAATGACGTTCTGAATGTATGCAAGTCTTTTTGTACTTTTTTGCCCTGGAAAAAACCCTCCACTTCCCTGAATTTGCCGAATGGTGCACAGTAAATTATTCTCCCTCTCAGAGAGTCATTGTGAGTTGGTCCGCGTCAAAGATACTATGTAAAATTGATGCTTCGGCCATTAGGGAAAATCTTAGTTTGCCCGAAAGTTACCCTGTCAACCGTGAGTCTGTAAATGAGTCTGTCCTTGCTGAGTTTTTTAAAAGTTGCAATGATGATGCTCGCTCTCGATTCCTGTCAAGTATCCTAAAGGAAGGTCAGTCCCTTGAAGGCCTTACCTTGCCCTACCCCTTGCACATTTTTAGAACTGAAGTGCAGTGGGTAATGTCTTTGGTTTGTCAAGTGTTAGGTCTAGATGATGATTGTCATATAGATGGTGTTATCCTTGGTTTCCTGCTAAAAGTAAATTCTTTAAGTCCCGAGTCCCAGTCAGTCCC
>LPNX010492895.1:42169-76003 GCA_001517045.1 Pseudotsuga menziesii | reverse complement strand
TTTGCAAGTAGAAAATTGTCCACAGCAGAAAATAATTATACTACAACAGAACGAGAAGGTCTAGCTATGGTTTATGCCTTGCAGAAGTTTCGACATTATCTGTTAGGATCTCATTTTAAGATGTTCAGTGACCATTCTGCTTTGAAGTATTTGGTTAACAAGCCTGTGTTAGGTGGAAGGATATGCAGATGGATGATTCTGTTTCAGGAATATGACTTTGAAATCATAGTTAATCCTGGAAGACTTAACCTAGGGCCTGACCACTTGTTGAGGCTTGAGTCAGGAGAAGAGCCCACTAGTTTGGACGAAGGTCTTCCTGATGCCCAGTTGTTTTCCATCCAGATGGTTGATGGCTATTTTTAGGATATTGTTCAGTACTTGTCTACAGGTTTTGCACCTGCTGAGATGACAACACAGCAGAAGAAGCAGCTGGTGGTTAGAGCAGCTAACTTTACCTTAATAGCAGGACAACTATATAAGATGGGACCAGATGAAATACTATGCATATGTGTCTTAGAGCATGAAAAGCCATTGATTTTGGCTGAGGCACATTCTGGAGCAGCAGGAGGTCATTATGCAGGAAAAGCTACAACACAAAATATTCTGACAGCTGGATTGTGGTGGCCCACAATTCATAAGGATGCAAGAGAGTATTACCATAGCTGCGATATCTGTCAGAGGACAGGAAAACCATCCAGGAGGGATGAGATGCCTCTGGTTCCACAGGTAACTTTACAAGCATTTGAAAAATGGGCTATTGATTTTGTCGGACCAATCAATCCCCCTGCAAAGAAATCTGGAGCAATATACATTATTACAGCAACTGATTATCTTACTTGTTGGGCCGAAGCTCAACCAGTCAAGAATTATAGCACTGCTACAGCTGCAAAGTTCATCTTCGATAATATCTTGTCAAGATTTTGGTGTCCTAGAATTCTTATGAGTGATCAAGGATCCCATTTCCTAAACAAGACTATTGACGCATTGACGGAAGAATTTCAAGTATATCATCAGAAGAGTACTGCCTACCATCCTCAAGCAAATGGAATCCTCAAGCAAATGGAACTATCGAATCCTTTAACAAGATCCTTGAACATGCTCTGACGAAGGTTTGCAATGTTAACAGAAATGATTGGGATATTAGAATTCCAGCAGTACTATGGGCTTATAGAACCACCTGCAAGAAGTTGATAGGCCATACACCTTTTAGGTTGGTATATGGACAAGAAGCAGTTATGCCCATGGAGTACATTGTTCCTAGCCTCAGAATATCTGCCTTCACAGAGATGGATGATCCAGCTATGTTGAAAGAAAGGCTGGCAAAGATACTAGAACTAGAAGAAGACAGATTCATTGCAGGTTTTCAACAGCAAGTACAGAAAGCTAGAGAAAAAGCATGGCATGATAGACACATTAAGAAGAAGCAATTCCAGATTGGTGATCTTGTGCTCCTGTACGACAATAAATTCATGAAGTTCCCAGGTAAGTTCAAGACACATTGGAAAGGACCATACATATTGCAGAAAGTTACCGATGGTGGTGCAGTCCAGTTAGCTAAATTGAATGGAGAAATTTTACCTTCCATAGTGAATGGAATTAGATTAAAGAAGTACAGGGACAAGCCTAGACCCCCTAATCAGAAGTAATAGCCAGAAGAAGAGTCTAAGTACCAAGAACAGTTGAAATTGGGTACTAGACTATGATGAAGCTGTTCTTAGAGAGCTTCAACAGATTGTTGAGAAATTCTGTCGAGGGTCAAAGCTCTGTCGAAGCTTGTGTTAGACAGTGTCGAAGGAATGTATTGTGTCGAAGACCATTATTATGGTGAAGCTGAAGAAAAAAGGTGTTTCGAAGCTTAAAATGTGACAGTTGGATTTGGTGGCGCCGACACGAGTCACTACATTAATTGCCTGTAATGATGAGATTTTGAGAAATCTAGCAGCGTGTAGACAAGATCTACTGCCGATCGGTTAGATTTGGTATCTTTGATGCACAATTATAACAGATGTGATCATTGGATTCTTTAAGAAGACACCCAGCTCTGGGCATTTCACATTTGTCCTAAGTCTTACAGTTCAGTCCATGAAAGCTGATCGCGAAGTCCAGGAAGTGTTGAGAGGACTTAGACAGAGGGGTCTACAGAACCTTATGAGAAATCCATCTGCATCTACACCCCACGAAGAGACTCCCCCAGTGCTGAATCAACCAATGCAGACACAATCAACCAGGAAGAAGTTCAAGGCAGAAGTTTGCTTTAAGCGATACGAAGAGAAAGATGACGCTGAAAGATATTTCAAGAAGGAAGATAGCAGAATGAGAGATGGTCATAAGGAACACAGGAAGTCTACTAAGGATGAACGGATGAAGGATAGAGCAAGCCATGGCAATGGTAGAAGTAGCAGAAGGAATGACGATGATGACAGGCATATAAGGGAGATTGACGGTAGGAGGATTAAAGATGATGCTTACAGAGATCCAGATGGATATAGAAATTGACAGAATGCAAAAGGGGTTAGAAAAGAAGGAGCAAGTAGCTGACGATATCATGCACATCCTCAGCAAGCAGTTTATTATCTTTGCCAACAAGATTCTCCCTCCGAAGAAGCAGCAGAGTGTCCCAGGACGGGACAATGGTGAGTCTTAGGGGCCTGTTGGGGCGTGGACCTTAACGGTCCTTAATTTTGGTAACTCCGCGGTTTTGGTGGAAGCTTGTAAGCGGAGCTGTGACTCAAAATGGTCTTAGGGGTTTCAGGGTTGGATCGAAGCCCCTCTTTTTGTAGATAACCCATGGTTTAAGCCCAGCGTTTATGGTTTTGGGGTGCCCATGGTTTAAGCCCATGGTTTTGTAATAGTGCACTTGTATAAATAAGCACTTATGTAAAGGAGTGAGGTTAGGATTTTGAGGTATAATGATTTGATGCGAAGCTAAGGCCTATTTTTGTAAGAAAGGTTAAGTCCCAGCTGTGTGCATGGGCGACCTCTGCAGCTGTGTGCGCAGAGGGTTTTTGGGTGATTGAGAAGATCTGCAGCTGTGTGCGTAGAGATCTGCAGCTAAGTGTGCAGCTTTGGGGGATTAAAGAGATCCGCAGCTGAGTGCGCAGATCGGAACTATGGTTTTTGTAAAGAGTTGAATATAAACGTAGTTCTATGGACATAGCCCCTACACTGGGGGTGAACCACGTATATCTTGTGTCGTGGTGGTTTTGTTGTTTGTTTTGTTCTGTTTATGCATCTATTAAGTATATAAAGAATAAAGTAAGATAAGCTGTTAGATAATAAACTTCGCTATGAATTTCCAGTTAAGGGTTAAGCAAGTAACTGTATGTTTATATAAACTGCGAAGCTAGTTGAGTGAATATTGAAGCTATTCATTGCATAAGTATTAGTTGTTAAGACTAAAGGTATAGTAATATCCCTCTTTTGCTTGCAGAAATCTGATTCTGCGGCACCCCATAGCTGTTTCGGGTGAGACTGCAACTTATTCGCAGGTTGTTGCCGAAAGGGCCAACACTGTGGGTCTTTTGTTGGTGCGAAGACAAAAGTATAGAACCCGGGTCTGCCTTAAGCCCAACATGTGATCACATTATTATGATTTTATTTGATGAATGAAGGATTGGGGTTTGGAAACCATTTGATCATGTGTTAAACGTGATGAGTTAGTCTACATCATCACGACATTATGAAATAACAATCAACGCTGAAGTCATAGTGAAGCTAGGGTTTCGGTATTCATGTCGCTTGAAGTTTTCCATCTACGAATATTTCATCATGCAAGCATCACTCTTAATAACTTGCTTGCTTAACTCTCCTGCAGCTCATCATGTTTTGTGTCCAGGTTCGAGCTTGTTGGTGAGGAGTATCTGCATGCTGCTCCTGAGTATCGAGAGGTCAGGGACATTGAATTAAGGTGGACTAAAGAATTTATTTCTCAAGCCATTAGTTTATCATCAAACAAAAAAGGCAGGCAGTTATAGAATCGTCAAAGATCACAAAAAAATGGATCATGCACCTAGCGAGAGAGGCAAATTTCGGGGTCTATTTGTGAACAAATCATTTTGAATTTGGAAAAAACGTTGAAAAACCACTTCAAAAATGGGTCAAGTTACCCTTAATCATGGGTCGTTTTAAAAAATAGTGCAGGATTTGTGAGATACGCAGACCTGTTTGAGCTGTATTATTTCTAGAAATTCGACAGACATCTCATTCATTTCTATATGTTTATCATTGCATGTTGTTAACAGATTTTTTTGACATTTACAGGTGTTAAAGGAGATATTGATGTAAAGTTGGATGCTATCCTACATTTGTGCTCTTTTTGACTATGCATTCGCAGTAGAAAGAGATCGACTCATCAACCAAAATGGAGAGCAGATTGCTGGATTCCCGTCATTATTTAGGAGATGATTTTCTGCAGCAAACTACGGGCAAATAAAGAAGAAATAACAAAATCCAAGATCTGGGTTTTTTGCAAAATGGGATATTTTATTTGAATTGTGTGAAATCTCCTAAAAAACGTGAACCATTTGAGAGATTTGGCAGGTTCTTTGAACACGTTTTTTTCAGTTGTGCCCAACATGGAATCGGTTCATTTCTAAGTTTTCCGTTGGTTTGTATTGAATTATTTAAACAATATCAAAGATGGCTTTGGGGGGTAGCGCTCATCAGAACTGGAGAATATTTCTTTCTTTAATGTTCTGTAATTTTTTTTTATGTTCAGTGGTTTTTGTAAACCAAAGAACAGGAAACACTGCTGCCAGTGGTGTTGGAATCCTAGAACTTGCAAAGAACAAATACATTACAGCACTTAACATTATTCTGTATGCTTGTGTTCCTTTAGAACTATTTCTGAGGACTACTAGATTTTACAGAGATTCTGAAGACATTAGCTAAGTCTGTCAGTTATATCATGTTGTCTTAATGTTGTTTTTCCTGTGTTGAATTTCCTTTTCATATGTATGTATTGTTATAATATATGTAAAATCATTTTTTTTAATGGATTCTAAACGAAGTACATAGTGTTGAAGTGTGAATGATTAGTTGTCATATGGGAAAATAAATGAGTTTCTTCATGATTCTTTTTTCATTTGATTATGAGATTGTTTTATATAAAGTACTAACTGTGTGAGTTGACTTTGTTTCATTTCTACGTTAGTACCTGAGTGTATTTGTCATGCTTCAATACTGTGTTAAATCTATTTTGATTACAAGTTTTATTTCATGTTCAAATTAATTTATGATAAGATGTTGTTTTATTGTAAGTTGATTTAGATCTGTTTCTACTGATAGTGGGCTTTCCTAACATTGCAGGATTATAGATCATTTTTTGTAATAAAACTTGTTATCAAAGTATTAATTCAAGCTCCCAGTTTGGGATGGTTAACTTGCATTTAGGTCATTACAGCATTAGGAGCTACTATTTTTCTGTATGTAGCTTAGGTTAGTTTTTCAACATCAGTTAGTCATTAGGATGAATTTCTTTGATTTATCAGAGGATTCTGTTTAGTGCAACTTATCACTTTCACCTAAAGAGACTCGAGTTTGAGAGCAAATTTTACAGGAAGCAGGGCCTTGATCCCGTGAGAGATAGTTATCCCAAACATACACAAGGCTGCAGTAAGTCAAGTGCGTGGGCTGTCTTTCCATAAGTTGGCCTAGGTCAGATTTTTTGGCCAACAAATGGCGCTAGAAGGAGGGCAAAGGTAAAACAAATGATTTCATTTTTTTTAATTATTTAAATAATCATTTAGCCTCTAGCTCTTGTATTTCAGTTTTATAATTTTATTCTTTTAGTGGTCACATGTGTGCTTAAGGGATGGTTAGATGACAAGCTAACCATTTGAAGAGTGAATTAATATTGATTGTTTATCATTCACGACTCATGCCCAAATTCCTGTTTGGGAATTAGTTTTTAGTTTTACATTAATTGATATTCCCAACGAGACAATTAACCTCTTGTCAAAACTTGAATTTGATGGTGAAGGCGATATATCTGCAAGGAAACACCTCAAGAAGTTTTTGTCTAAATGTAATAAACATAATATTATTGATCTTAGTGCTATTTGCAGGTTGTTTTCTCTTACTCTCAAAGAACAAATCAAATGCTTGTTGGAAACATTCCCACTTAATTTCTTTTTTACATGGTTTCAATTTGCAAATGAATTTTTGGATACTTTTAAGGATTATGATTCTAATAAACTATGTAGTGAATTGCAAGCTCTTCGAAGGAAGAAAGGTGAATCTTCATAAGAATTTTCACTAAGGCTTTCTCATATCCTTTGCAAATTTCATATTACTGATTTATCTTCTGAATCTGATCTTTTAAATATTGTTTTCAACTCTCAAGTTGCTCTTATTCAACAAAATCAAGACATTTGTCAAAAGTATGTTTCAACAAATCATTTACCAACCCTTCTAGAAACTTCTTCCTCTATCATTGATTTAGATACGTCCATAGGTTCTACCCAACCCCAAGGTGATAAGATGAAGGTAGAAGAGGTACCAACTCCTTCCGATGATTATTCTCTTTTCAAAGGAGAAAGGCATACTTCTTTTATCCAAAATATTGAACCTATATATATATTAAGGAATAAAATGGGAAACAACTTATTCATGATGGATTTATTTGTATAGATAGAGAAGTTGATTACATTGATGAATGACAATATTCAGATTCTTTTGTTACAAAAATTGATCAAGATCAATTAATTATAAACCAAACTATATGTTCACCATTTTCTGATTTTTGTACTAATTCTTCTTTCGATTCAATGATCAAAGAACACAAATATGTTAATGATAATTTTATGTGTTCTAGAAATTCAATAGAAAAAGTTAAAGAAGATGACATGATTCTTAGTCAGTCAACTAAATGTTGTTCATGAAAAGAGATTAATCTTTTTCAAGCAAATGTTGATAAACGATTTGATGAAGGATTATCAACTGATCTTGATCTCAAATCAATTTCATATGGAATGCTTAAAGGTACATCACCAAATTATATTGAAAATAATCAGGTAATAAAAGAGAAATCTTTTGGAAATGTTAATGATCTTTCTAAATTGAGAGACTCTTTTAATTTCCTCACTTCTAATTCTTACTTTTCTATTTATCCTGATTTTGATATGCGTAAGATTCCATTTGAATTACCTAACTTTGTGACTTCAAAATCACATTTTTATGAAATATCTAACATTGATGATTCACTTATTAAGCAAATTTCATTATTAAATCATCATTCGATACAATGTTTTAAAGAGAAAGAAGGTTTATTGCAATATGGTTACAGTCAACTGATATTTGATGAGAATAAAACACAAATTTTTGTTGAAACTAAAAATGTTTGTTCTCGTCAAAATTACTTATATGAGAGATATAATTTGATTGGTGATAATAAAGTATTTGCTAAAGAGTTTCCTATAACTTGTGATCACCAAAGACTTACATCTCTTTTAATTGATTCATATTTAGTTCCAGATCCTCTTAACAAGATTACTTATTTCGATATTAGGTCATCACCGATTCACTCACCTATTACATCATTTCATGATTCTACTTTGTATTTGAAACCAATTATTCCAATTGTTAATGTGACTAATGCTAGTTATTTGATTCTTCAAATTGATTCACCTAAGATATATTTTCCACCTATGGATTTCATGTTGATAGATCATACTTTGCATTATGAGTTTTACGACAGGATTGCGGAGTGGCTCGAAAATTCGTATCTCAAAAGGTTTCCAGAAACTGGTAAATTTGTCTTATCATTATATGTTTCAAATGGTAAGGATGATAAAATTCTTTTTAGTTTTCTCTTATTGACATATCATTTCTGGTTACTATTAGGAAAACAAGTCATTTTTACTGGATTAGAGATGCTTCGATGGCTTCATTGGCTATTTCATTTTACTTGATTTTTATTACAATTGTATTCTTTTGTACATAGTTAGGCTTAGGTTTAGATTAATTTTTCTTCATTTTTACCCTTTCTTGTTTGAATAAATGCAGTTATGAAGACGATGCTAATATCAAGAGGTGACACTTATTGATACATTAAGGGATGTTTTCTTTACCTTTGACTCTCTTGCTTATAATTATATTTATTTAAAATTTTCCTGTTAAGTCATATATCTTTTACTTTTTCAACTTAATTGGGAAAATGTTTTATACATTCTTATGATCATAATTTTTTTTTTAAAGAAAACGAATAATGTTGTGCAAATCAATACCAAAATCTTTTCAGTTGTAACTGCAGATGTAATTAAGATTTAATTTAAATTTGTTTATTTTTGGTTTGTTTTCTTTTTCTTATTAATAAGAGCATCCTAACTTATTAAAACATCTTGACTATCCTTATGTCGCAAATTATAGAGACATATTTTTCATCTTGTAGAAATTAATTCTCTTTTGTCATTTGTGATATAACTATTTCATGTTTCTCCACTTAAGATGTTAATCTATTCAGGACTTAGTTTTTATTTTTACATTTGCATACATCCATTTTAGATTTCTTACTTTGATTGGTTTTATTTTGCGAGTTGATAAGATTTTATTTTGAATGGTTTGTTTGTTTTCTAAAAAGGGGTAAACTAATTTTAGCATATGGTGATCAAAACCATGTATTTCTGTCAAGTATTTGATAGAAATCATTTTCCATTAGAGGAAATTTCAACTCAAAATGGGCCTTTTAACTTTTATTCAAATTCCATGTCATCATGTGTTAGCCAATGAAATTGATTTAAATTTGAAATATCGTATAGGTCTTAAACACTTTTTTAATATAAATTTGGGGTTAGCTATCATAAAAAAAACTACTTTTTTTGTTTGTATTTTTGACATATCTCCCTGTGTTTTTACTCAAATTTCAATCGGGAGAGCTCGTTGGATGCGGAATTAAATTCCGGATCCAACGCGTACCCACTTGGCATACTTTTGATGGACCCCTCTACCCCAAAAACAAGAAATACCTGAAAAAATGGAATGATGATGTCATCATTCCATTTTTTCAGGTATTTCTTGTTTTTGGAGTAGCAGGGTCCGCCAAAAGTATGCTGAGTGGGTACTCGTTGGTTGCGGAATTTAATTCCACATCCAACGAGCTCTCCCGATCGAAATTTGAGTAAAAACACAGGGAGATATGTCCAAAATACAAACAAAAAAGCAGTTTTTTTCTTTTCTTCCTCCAAAATTAATAAATATTATTTTATTATTTTAACTATTATTTTATTAGTTCATTTTAGGAGGCCCATTTTGAGTTGAAATTTCCTCTAATGTGTTAAAGGGACATCATTATAAAGACACTCTTCTTTTGTCAAGATTCTAACCGTAGCGAGATTAATCTTGGCTTTGAAAAAATTATTATGGATCATATTGATGGATTAATTGAGTTACTCGGCTATTATCTAGAATCTTTATCTTTTAAAACGATGCTATAATGTAGATGAGTTTCTTTTCAAAGGAATCATTTTCCCTAAATTGAAGTAAGTCAGGAATCGTAAGTTATCTTTTATACTTTTTACGCCATCCTTTGCTCTTTAGTGGACCATTTGGATCTACTTCCCCATCCACTAAGTAATCTCTCTTGAGATTAACAATAATCTTAATATTATTCATTGTACATAACATTAATAAAATATAAGGGATTAACTAAAGAACGGGAGGTCTCATCACGAGCCGACCCATCATGATCATAAGCTCTGTTGAAGTGACATTACCGCATCTAGTTACCAAGCAAGGGTGATGGCTCTTAATCATTGATTAGGAGAAAGGAGGTCTCATAATCTGGAACTTGCGAAGAACAAATACATTACAGAACTTAACATTATTCTGTATGCTTGTGTTCCTTTAGAACTATTTCTGAGGACTACTAGATTTTACAGAGATTCTGAAGACATTAGCTAAGTCTATCAGTTACATCATGCTGTCTTAATGTTGTTTTTCCTGTGTTGAATTTCATTTTCATATGTATGTATCATTCTAATATATGTGAAAGCATTTTTTTAATGGATTCTAAACGAAGTACATAGTGTTGAAGTGTGAATGATTAGTTGTCATATGGGAAAATAAATGAGCTTCTTCATGATTCTTTTTTCAGTTGATTATGAGATTGTTTTATATAAAGTACTAACTGTGTGAGTTGACTTTGTTTCATTTCTGCGTTAGTACCTGAGTGTATTTGTCATGCTTCAATACTATGTTAAATCTATTTTGATTACAAGTTTTATTTCATGTTCAAATTAATTTATGATAAGATGTTGTTTTATTGTAAGTTGATTTAGATCTGTTTCCGTTGATAGTGGGATTTCCTAACATTGCAGAATTATAGATCATTTTTTGTAATAAAACTTGTTATCAGAGTATTAATTCAAGCTCCCAGTTTGGGATAGTTAACTTGCATTTAGGTCATTAGAGGATTAGGAGCTACTATTTTTCTGTATGTATCTTAGGTTAGTTTTTCAGCATCAGTTAGTCATTAGGATGAATTTCTTTGATTTATCAGAGGATTCTGTTTAGTGCAACTTATCACTTTCACCTAAAGAGACTCTCGAGTTTGAGAGAACATTTTACAGGAAACAGGGCCTTGATCCCATGAGAGATAGTTATCCCAAACATACACAAGATTGCAGTAAGTCAAGTGTGTGGGTTGTCTTTCTGTAAGTTGGCCTAGGTCAGATTTGTCGGCCAATAGCAGCATACTAAGCACATTTCTCTTCGAGCGTGTTCCAAGATTGATCCCTAGAGTTAACGTTCCTCTACATGGGGTTCGAGATCCGGCCTAACGGCATTGCGTGGATGCGATGCGCAGACTGGGTGGAGGTAGGGTGTCCAACCCCTATCCAGCTAATTTCATTCCGTCGTGGTGACGACAAATAGTTTCCATCGATGACTACACCTATGTGAAGATAGATTTCCGGGGAGACCTAGACATGCCGCTACCACCCGGACTGGCATACGGTGACATAGGTAACGAATCTCGACCCTCTCTTTAAAAATTTTGAGTTATTTAAATTTTTTTGTGTTTTTTGATTATGTGGAATCAAAAGACATGTTTTTGGGTGACAACACATAGTGACATATACCATATGCATGCAGATGTGGGACCACGACGTCCTGAAGGCTTCCCTCGTCATAGACGGAGGGGAAGAGGAGATGATATCACGGGTGTGGATGCGGAGTGGACGCTCCAAAGCTTCATGAGGCTGACACATAGAGTACCCATGGCACAAGTCGAGGACTTGCCTGAGGTCATGCAGTGCCAGGTGGTGGGTGTACCACGAGCATGGGTGCGGCTATTTCGATGGCTAGCTAGAGCCGTAGTGACATTCCACAATCACAACCCCCATCCTCCTCCACAGGCTTAGATACCTGGGAGTGATACATTTTGTATTACCGTGTATTATATCCTGGTGGCTCAAGAGCCCCATTTTTGTATTATGACACTATGTATTACCACATTTTGGATGTTTATAAAAACTTTTATGATGATTTCTTTATTTATTTACATGTGTAAAAATTTATGTTTGTGATGAGCTTATTGTGTATGAAACAAATTCCAATCTAACACGTAGTTAGCATATGAGTCAACAACTTGATTATTAATTCTTGCCACATGTATGTATGTTATATTGTCAAATTGTCGTTCTAATAATCTCACACGTAAGAATCTTCTTAATAATGTCAGATCTCTAACATGGTACAAACCATTAAGCTATGACACCACTAACTCCAAATCAAGACGTACCTCAAGAGAGAGAACACCATGTAAAATAGCATCCCGTAGAAGTTCAATAACAGCACTATATTTAGTAACATTGTTTGAAGATGGCCGTAAACATACACCTCCTGAAGACAATACCTGACCCATAGGAGTATAAATCACCCAAGCAGCAGAGGTTGAGTGTTGAGTGTGATGGCTCACACCATCTGCGAATCCTATTGTTATCCAACTTTTTGTACCATAAGTTGGGTTACTTGACGAGCCATCAGTTGAAAGACTTGTTCAAAGTCTAATTCCAGTGTATCAGTTGATCCGTCTGCTTGTCTAGCCAATATTGGCTAGTCTCTTTTTTATTTGAATAATTTTGACCATGGCCCCGCGGGGTTTGTAATAAAATGTGCTAGTAGGATGTTTTTGAGTGGTTCGGTCCCCTGAGACGTAGAATCTCAAATAGGGCATTCCAGGGAGTTTTTTGCCCCTGACAATTGTGTTTTTCCTTCAGCCGAGTATAATTGATGAGGTTTTCTCCCGCTTCCTCCAAAGCTGGAATGCCCGATGTTGAATTATGGGCCTTGGGGGGTTATTAGAGCCCACCTGAGTGTTATAATCCTACTAGACATTATTTAGATAGATCATGGTCATGTCCTAAGTCATCTGGACACATAAAAAACTTACGAAAAAATCTTTTTTGAACAGTGAAAAATTATTTTTTAATTACTTTTCTTAAGTTTTATGGGTTAATTTTTCCATAAATTAAATGGAAAAAACCCATTCGTGGTAAGTCGGTCATCCAAACTCCAAATTCAGTGATTGATGGCTCTAATCTTAAGCCAAAAATCATTCTTGATAAGCCAACCAGTTAGAACCAACTTTTAGATCAACAATCGAACACATAATGCCTTTTTACTCAAAAAAGTCAATTTTGAGTAAAGAAATGAATTTTTATTAAAAAAATGATTATTTTGGAGAAAAATAAAACTCTCCAAATTAATCCCAATTCAATAAAATAAAAGGATAAATGACATCTCATGGAGAACTTATGATGATTGGAGTTATCATAACTCAACTTCAGTCATCATTAAGAGAGCAATTAATTTATTATCAGTTATCAGACATGTCATCTCCAACTAAAGATGAGATGGAGAGCTGTCATTGGTCCAGTGATTTAATCGAGGTGAAGACTGAAGCTTACACCATTAGTAGGCTTCCAAGACCTTACAAAGTAGGTTTCCAGACCTATCAGGCATCTTTTCCATGCATCAAGGTGCCTCCTTCAGCAACTCACACCCATCTCTCTCCTGAGGGCACCTTCCACACGTGTGGGCTCATATGTGGGTGGATTTCAGTGTTTAGGGTTGGAGTGGGGACGCCTTTCCTGGGTGGAGACCTCCCCTCACTCCCGGTTCTCTGATTTAGGTCTAGCATCTCTGTTTGGTGGCCAGGATGGTTAGGGTTTGAGGATTGGTTTTAGGGTTTTAACACTCTCTCATTGTACAAATAGAGGCTCCTTTAGCTCTATTCGGATGGATCTTTATGCAAAGAACCTCTGGTGAATTACTGTAATGCTTGTTGCTTTTCCAACCGTATAATAAATTTTAAGGCGTGTGAATGTGGATGAACAATTGGTGAATGAGGTGAAATGTTTCAATGCTTGTCTTTTATTGCTTAGGATTGGATAATAGCTCATGTTTTAAAAGGATTCTATAAGCACATAAGATTGATTATTTGATGTTACAATTTGATCTTTTATGCTTTTGTTTCTATGAATTAAAGTAGCATCGATTATTCAGTTGTATGACATGGTCTTTACATTTTTATTTACCAAACATACATGATCTAATCCATTGTTTGCAAGTATTGAGTTGAAATTGTGCAGGTCATCTCATTGAAGCGAGTAGGAGTTTGAGCTCAGGTGCATCCTCTCCTCTCGAAGCCAAGGAAACTTCCAAATTTTCAAGTCCAAAAGAATCCAAACCCCATCAAAGTACCACAGGTTTGAGTATTTCTTTCATATTATCCGTCTCTCAAATTTTTATAAAATCTTTATTTCCTTGGGATTATGACACATTTTGGCTAAAGTGAACATTCATTCACTTAGCCTTTGCCTTGGTTGGCTGCCCTGTTTCTTTTTTGCAGCCTTTTAGGCCTTCTTTTTGCAGCCGTTCCTTCCTTTTGTTTGCTGTCCACTTGTCCACATTTTCACTCTTTTGGACAACCCTCTTTTGCCTCTTTATTTCCACTTTTTGTAGCCCCTTTCCATCCTCTTCTTCAACCATATTTTGGGCTATACTTTCAGCCTTTTTTACCCTCATTTGCAGCCCTCTTTCTCTGATTTTCAGCCCTCTTTCTCCCTTAGTTTCCAGCCTTCTTTGACTTGCCTTTTGTCCTCTTTTCACTCCCTTTCCCCCTCTCTTGCCTTGCCTTTCTCTTTCCTATTCTCTCCCTTATTTTCGGTAAGTTTGGGTAGTTGTTTTTATCTAGTTTGTAGATTTATTTTCAAGTTATTTTTTATCAACTAATCCTATAACAAGTGTATGTCTAGAGCTCTTAGTTTCATGCAGGTGAAGGAGAGCCCAAAGCCCACAAGCAAGCAAGGAGTGCAAAAGAACAAAAAGACTCTCTCCATCTTCTCTCAATCCCCTTCTTTACTTGTTCTTCCAAGAAGCAAAGAACACATCATCATTGTAAAAAATAATAAAAAGGGGCTACTGGGAGCAAGTCTCTTTTCTTTTATACTTCCCCTATTTGGGGGAAGGGTGTTGTGTCATTTTTCATGATTTTTTAGTGTAGTTTCCTTTAAGCAATTAGCTTAGTTCTTTGCTTAGCCTTAGTTTCCATTTTTTGCTAATTGATAGTTGTTCCTTAGCATAAACACTAATTGCTAGATTTTTTATTGCATTTTGGTATCTTGTTATATAATTGTCAAATCATAAAAATAACCAAAATCTCTTGAATCTCACCGTAAGGTGGGTCAAGAGTGCTCTCTGTCAGAGAGTTTAATCAACCACTTTCATCTTAATTGTTGTGCTTGTTTAATCAATTAATTATTTAAGACTCTTGAACTTGCAAAAACACAAGTCAAGAGCACTCTTTATCGGAGAGCATCCTAAGTTTGCACAATCCCTGCATTAACTGCATATAGATTAGCTAAGTCTCTTGAACCACTGTCATAAGACAAGGTCAAGAGCACTCTCTGTCGAAGAGTCTAATTAATTGTTTTAATAAAATATTCAACACACATACCCCTTTAATTAATTAACTCCCTTCCCTCCTTGCCAGAGTATGCTCTGACCGATCCTAGATCGGAATACCCAGAAACAACATTGGATCTTTAAACCCTACAAGAGTAATTTAATAACCCTTAAACACCCTTAACCAACACACCAGCGTTGTAGGGATCCTTCCAAAGTAATTCCTATTAGAGGCACCGGAACCTCCCGCTGTCTTAGATTCCCGACTAGCTAGTCACTTGACAATATCAACCTAGGCAGCCTAGGATACTGGGAGGGCCCGACATGTCTTGAACGAAGGAAAATTAGAAGAGTCTCCTAGCTTTGACAAACCTTGGTTGACACCCTAATCAAGAGCATTCTTTAAAATTCTTAAAATCTACCAAGAGCACTTGCAAAACATAATATTCACTAGCTTAATTCCTAGACTTTATTTCATGCATTTATTTGACTCCATAAGGCACTGGTCCTTCATTATAATTGAGTAATATTCTATCATTGATCAACTATCTATGATTTATTTTTGCTGATTATATCTGAATGCTTAAGTTACAAGTCTGGAATATTTGCTTATCTTTCAGTCTCTTGCTAGCAACATGGATTGCTCTGATTTATGTGTCACATTCATAAACTTAATCATTTCTAATCACAAGTAACTCCTAAACAACACCCATCCGCATCCAAAACATCTTAAAATTTAACTTAAACATTGAGCCATATAAAACTCTTTGTTAGGGACTACCCCCCTTGGCTTCATTAGGAGTTAGCCTAAACGAAGGAGCTAGGAGTAGGTGACAGTACCTAGCTTTATGCTTGCCCCCAAGGTCACACCTCTCCCACTTTCTCAAGTGAGGAGACAACTTTCAGAAGATTTCTGTTGCTAGTGTGCAATCGACGGACAACATATTTTGGCATCGCTGCCAGGGACAAATCTTTTTGTTCCTGGACGACCTTTGCTTCTTTTAGTTTTTTACCCTTTTATCCTTTTTGGTAGATTTTTAGTCCAATAACTCTCTAAAATTAGACTTAAGTTCACCTGGCGATTCCACTATCAGTTAACACCTCAAGGTATTCTACTAGAAGAAACTCTGTAGGTTTGGTCAATTTCATCCCTGACCCTGAAAAGGTCTTAAGGAGGAGATTAAACAAACTATATTCTCACAGGATCCTTGCAGAACTTGGATCTGAGTCAGTTTCAGATATCCATCTTTTATTTCCAGAAAAATTAGAAAAATTGAAAAATAATAACTGTTTCCTTAATCCAATGGGTGAGTTTTTTACTCAACTTAACTTTGCTCAGATAGTAGGTCATCCTCATGATATCCCTGACAAGGCTATCGAAAAGCTTACGACATATAATGGCACTGATGCCTCCCTCTCTGCTGAGCAACATATCAGGAATTTCACCAGACACTGTGGTGCCCATGTCAGGGGTACTGATAGGCATGAAGATGTTTACATGACCTTGTTTGCCTTGTCTTTGGATGGCAAGGCTGGAAACTAGTACGATAATTTGCTGGACAATTCTTTCACTACCTTAGTAGACTTCAAGGCTGCTTTCCTTGGAAAGTTTGGCAGCAGAAAGGATCCTAGACATCTAGTAGCGGCTTTAACCAGCATAAAAAAGTACGAAACTGAAACAATGGATGAATTCAACAATAGGTTCACTGAATTAGCAAATTCCATCCCTGCCACTTACTCTTCTCTGGAAGCTTTTGTTTTGGACTATTACATCGAAGCTTTGAGTGGTAAAATCCAATACCAAATTAGAGATAAGGAGCCGGCTACTTTACTTCTAGCTCAGGGTTTGACTGCCAAAATTGATAAGAATATGCAGTCATCTGGTGAGTCTAACCTCCATGGCTATTCAAGGTATTCCACCCCTTTGAAAATTAGTGAGCCCAAAGACAAGGATCCTTTATCAGCTATGAAGGATTCCTATGAAAAACAGATGATCGATATGAAAAAGGAGATGAAGAAGAATATGGAGGAGGCAGAATAGAAACATTTAGCGCAGTTAAAGGAAATTCAGAATAGGGTAATAACAATGGAAAGAACTCAAACTCAACCTGCTCCTAGGACTTTTCCTACCAAGCCAACATGGCGGAGAAAGAATCCCAACCATGAGCAAAGGCCTCCTCATCAGCTAAAGGCCACTAATGTGGTTGAACCTTACAAACCATTTTGTAGGGCATGCAGAGATTTCCATGAAGAATCTTCCTGCTATTATGCATGCTATGTTTAGAAGCATGGTTTTCCAGAGGGTTGTGGTCCTAAAGCATCATCAAACAAGCCTGAGTACATAAACTGTCACGTCCCCGACCCTCCGACCGACGAAGAGGACGCTACCATGGCATTAACCATCCGGGATACCATCCCCATGAACATGTGAACTCATAAAAATGCTGAAAATAGAATGCATTGAAGTAGAACATACATAGATGCAACTATTTCTCATACACAGCGGAAGCAACAGACATTTATACAACATTCATTCAACATGTTCATCACATTCATTAACAGAAAATATGATTGCAGAAGTAAAATAGACAAGATTACTTATCTTATGAAGAACTCGTTCCGCAGCCAGCTACGTCGCTGCAACGTTTCACCCAAACATAGGCCAACGTGCTCCTTAATCTCTCAGCAATGCTGCCACCCCCGATCTGGGCATGATTCTCCAAGGAATAAGGGAACAAGCAGGCTTACACATATCCAAAGATACACAAAACATAGCCAAGCCAACATAGTTGGGTTTATCAAGCCATTAAGGAGCTGGGAAAGGCTAAATGCTAAGCTGGTGAGCCCATTACAGAGCTAGGAACACCTACACCAGAAATAGCCTGACTTCTAAGACACCCACACACACCCAACACAAAGAATCAGTCTCTTCTCTGCTACACAGTCCCTCAGGCCCTGCATTTCCTTCCAGTGCTATTCAGGGGTTATGGAGAAGAAAGCCAGCCCTCTAGCTCTGTCTATGTGGTTTCCAAACACACCAGGTTTATCAAGGAAACCAAGCCCCCATCCCTGCTCCCAATACAGTCCGAAGACCAACCATTGCACACATGCAATTAATCAGCTATTACAGCTTAAACAGGGAGGATGACTCCAAAAAATCCGTAGCAGCCTCAAGGCGTAACAGTAAACACGACTCATGGCAGGGGGAAAACAACAGTTCGCCCTTGGGAAACGAAGCCACCCGGGAGACTTACCTAGATCACACTGGAGAAGAAATACAATCTCCCGTCCTGTGCGTGAAATGAACAGACTCCCGTCCCCAAAATATAAAGAAGACCACAACAATCACAACAAATCTTGAGAAGAACAGCGACGACCATAACTCACATGAAGAACAACAGTTCCAATCTCAACATTAAAATGACGGGGAGATTACATGACCATACCAGTCTGTAAGGAGATCATACAGCTGAAAACGTGAATGGCCCTTCACAACAATTCATGGATGAAAGAGCACGGCCCCTAGCTTGCTGTGTGAGCCCAAAACCAGGAAAAATCATGTGTGTGAGAATAATGAACTAGACTTTCGCTCCTGCATGAGGATGAACAGCTCCGCTTATGCACGTGGATGAACAGACAACCGAAAGTGCATGAATGTCTCAGCACTGTCATGGAGAGAGTAGCATGTCCGCGGGAGTGATGGTAGTGGTTTCTTTTTCCATTGTGAAGTCAACTGCGGGTGGAGTGTGTGTGTGGGCAAGGACTGACAGTCCTGCCACACTCCACTCCTAGCCATAACTTCCCCAACTAACAGCAGAAATCATTAATGGTGGTTGGATAAAACAAGGAAAGATGACACATGGCTTTTTCCCTCATTCTCCTGGGTTTGACATTTCCCCCACCCTTATCCTTGTGAAAATCATGCCCTTTTCATTATGGTTGCAGCGAGCATAGCTAGTCGGGTTCATTTTAATTAAAGATGCATATTTACATGATGACAAACTTAACATATGTATGCCGCATGCCCCGATATACCATCGGTGACAATTTCAACCCAAAACATAGCATAACCAATAAATGGTGAGGCCTTGGCCTTTAGCTCTGCACCATGATTATTTACAATATATACATCATATACATCTAATGAAACGGGGTCAAAACCGGGGTGTTACATAAACTATGTAGATGACATGCATGATATTTCTGGAGAAAGTTGGAGAGAGGCAAAACAATATTCAAGAGAGCCTAAGTACATTAACAAAGTTGGACAACTCCATCCTATCACCACAAAAACTCGGGGTCAGGTCGAAGATTATAATCAACAATTGGATAACCTCACTAAAAACTTTAGCACTAATCCTACTAATGAGCATAATGATGATAGTTTGGAAGGTTTACTACCTTGTGACCTTTTTTCTAAAGAAGATGACTATGATCATGAGGAGGGATATAGCCAGAGATGTGATACAAATGAGGAAGAATCCCTTACATCTGAGACGGATGATAACTTTGAGACTTTAATTAAAAATCCAATATTAGAAGTTTCATGTGATGAGATTCCTTTGTGCACTCCACCGGATGACAAATATTTGGAAAGTTGGGTCCCCTGTGATATCTTTGAAACCCGGCTTTTTGAAAAAGATTGTTTTGAGCAGAATGAGGAGTGTAGCCAGGGACTTGATACCAGTGATGAGGCATCTCTCATATCCGACATAGATGGCGATGATAATTATTGGACTTTTATTGGAAATCCAACCTATGATACTTTTGAAAATATTTTTGAGAATCTCATCTATTATGTGTCCAGCAAGGGGAGTTGTTACTCTGAGGCTTATGAAAGTTTTAAAGAAGAGCAGTTGGAGTTTTCCTATGATCAGTTGAAATTGTATTTGAGTATCTGTAATAAGGACTTGGAGAAGCAGTGCGATGGAGAGTCAGATGGGATACAAGTAGTTGAATTTTTTTCTCAACCATCATCTTCAGATTTAGATGCTCCTTATGTTTTGGAGCAGCTTGGGGCTTATACAATGAGTTATTATTTGATAAGCCCTAATGATCAACATGATGGAGTAGTTGACCTGCCGCATCATCTCGATTTGTATATCAACGCTATCCAGTCATGGGTAGAAGCAGCCTGCGCGAGGACCTACCAGTTTGGGAAGAAGTTTGATGACATTATTCATGCTTATGATTCTCCATCCAACCCGACCATTCTGGATCATCACGCAGGTTTGCATTTTCTGAAAATTGTGTCCTTACTTTGGCTGGCAACCAAAGACAAGGAAAAACATTTTTACATTAATAAAATGCTTAGGTGGCTACACTGGATCTATGATTATACCTAACCTTTTGTGTATCATGCTTAGAGTAGGAAAATAGGCTCTTTAAACTGAGCGTTTACTTTAGCATATTTTTTTTTAATGTACTTAGACATAAATAAATTTATTCAGTGAAATTTTTTCTTTGAATAAAGAAACTTTTGGATCATTGGCTCTTTTTCATGAAACTTGTGCTACTAAGGTTTTCTTCTCAAGTTGAGATGTTTTTACAGGATATGGAAACCAGATATTCTGGGGTTGTCGTATGCTCTCCTTGCATAAGAGACTAGATCGAGCACACATCCCGTAGTTGGAGCCATATGTTATCCAACTTTTTGTACCATAAGTTGGGTTACCTAAGGAGCCACCAGTTGACAGACTTGTTCAAAGTATGGTTCCAATGTATCAGTTGATCCATCTACTTGTCTAGCCAATATTGGCTAGTCTCTTTTTTATTTGAATAATTTTGACCATGGCTCCACGGGGTTTGTAATAAAATGTGCCAGTAGGATATTTTTGAGTGGTTCGGTCTCCTGAGACGTAGAATCTCAAATAGGGTATTCTACGGAATTTTTTGCCCCTGACAATTATGCTTTGCCTTCAACCAAGTATAATTGACGAGGTTTTCTCCCGCTTCCTCCAAAGCTGGAATGGTCGATGTTGAATTCTGGGTCTTGGGGGGTTATTAGAGCCCAACTGAGTGTTATAAGCCTACTAGACATTATTTATATAGATCATGGTCATGTCCTAAGTCATCTGGACACATAAAATATTTTTCGAAAAAATCTTTTTGAACAGTGAAAAATTAATTTTTAATTACTTTTCCTAAGTTTTCTGGGTTAATTTTTCCATAAATTAAATGGAAAAAACCCATTTGTGGTAAGTCGGTCATCCAGACTCCGAATTCAGTGATTGATGGCTCTAACCTTAAGCCAAATATAATTCTTGATCAGCCATCCAGTCAGAACCAACTTTCAGATCAACAATCAGACACATAATGCCTTTTTACTCAAAAAAGTCAGTTTTGAGTAAAGAAATGAATTTTTATTAAAAAAATGATTATTTTGGAGAAAAATAAAAATCTCCAAATTAATCCAAATTCAATAAAATAAAAGGCTAAATGACATCACATGGAGCACTTATGATGATTGGAGTTATCATAACTCAGCTTCAGTCATCATTAAGAGAGCAATTAATTTATTATCAGTTATCATACATGTCATCTCCAACTAAAGATGAGATGGAGAGTTCTCATTGGTCCGGTGATTTGATCGAGGTGAAGACTGAACATTTCACCATTAGTAGGCTTCCCAGACCTAACAAAGTAGGTTTCCAGACCTAGCAGGTAGCTTTTCCATGCAACAGGGTGCCTCCTTTAGCAACTCACACCCCTCTCACTCCTGAGGGCACCTTCCACACGTGTGGGCTCATCTGTGGGTGGATTTCAGTGTTTAGGGTTGGAGTGGGGGCGCCTTGCCTGGGTGGAGGCCTCCTCTCACTCCTGGTTCTCCAATGTAGGTCTAGCATCTCTGTTTGGTGGCCAGGATGGTTAAGGTTTGAGGATTGGTTTTAGGGTTTTAGCACTCTCTCATTGTACAAATAGAGGCTTCTTTAGCTCTATTCAGATGGATCTTTATGCAAAGAACCTCTGGTGAATTATTGTAATGCTTGTTGCTTTTGAAACCGTATAATAAATTTTAAGGCTTTTGAGGCATACATGGTGTGTGAATGTGGATGAACAATTGGCGAATGAGGTGAAATGTTTCAAGTTTTGTCTTTTATTGCTTAGGATTGGATAATAGCTCATGCTTTAGAAGGCTTCTATAAGCACGTAAGATTGATCATTTGATGTTACAATTTGATATTTTATGCTTTTGTTTCTATGAATTAAAGTAGCATCGATTATTCAGTTGTATGGCATGCTCTTTACATCTTTATTTACCAAAGATACATGATCTAATCCATTGTTTGCAAGTATTGAGTTGAAATTGTGCAGGTCATCTCATTGAAGCGAGTAGGAGTTTGAGCTCAGGTGCATCCTCTCCTCTCGAAGCCAAGGAAACTTCCAAATTTTCAAGATCCAAAAGAATCCAAACCCCATCAAAGTACCACAGGTTTGAATGTTTCTTTTATATTATTCATCTCTCAAATTTTTATAAAATCTTTATTTCCTTGGGATTAGGGCATGTTTTGGATAAAATGAACATTCATTCACTTAGCCTTTGGAGGGCTAGCGCTAGGGTTTGGAGAGGTATATATGTAGATATGGAGCCACCAGGAGACTATCATCTCATCATTGGAGTGGAAATGAGATCAGGATGGCTCGATCTACAAACCCAAGTCAGAAAATTTCAGGAAAAGTTAGACCTAGAAAAGTCAAAATCTGATGAAGGAGGCTAGGAGGCTGAAAGTCATTTTTTTAGATCTAGGGATACCTAGCAGGAACTAGCTCAGCATTGGGGTTGTCCTGGAATGAGGAAGACTTGATCTACACACCCATGTAATTATTTTTTCGAAAAAGTCAACTCTGGAAAATGTCAAATTTTCAGTGGGGCGCTGGGGTTTGAGAAGTCAATAAGTCAGATCTAGGGAAAAATAGTCACAATTAGGGAAGCATTGAGGGTGATTCAGTGAGGGGGAGGACCGATCTACAAAAATTGTTGCTCAAAGATCAAGCGGTTCCCCAATTAAATATTTTTTTTGTTTTTATTATTTAGGAGTTTTTCAGAAAAATTGAAGAAAAGAAGGTACAATGGATTTAGATTTGAAAAAGGAGAGACTTACCTATTAGATATTACCTAGAAATGCTTGTATATTGCTTGATGATGATGATCCCAGCCATCCTGATCAATTTGAGTAGATCGAAGCGAGTTCTATGTCCAGTATTTGCTCGAGGAAGTCAATGAGCCCTCTCTTCTACACAACAAACGTCAACCATATCAGATTTACTATGACATGAGAAAGATGCTATATGCTGTAGAAAAATAACAAGAATAAATCATAGGTCACCACAACACTAATGAAAACTCCCTGATAAAAATGAAGACAATCCAAGTGAGTTGAGGTCCCCTTGCAAAAACACCTAAGCTGAAGTCGTCCTCCTATAGACAAAAAAATGATCCCCCAAAAATATAGATCTCATAACAATTTCCAATCACCATTGAAGAACATCAGATGCAAAACAGATCCAGAAAATATTGACAAAAAATATTTCTATTAATCAGATCGAAGAGCCAAAGACCACTTACAAATGAGAGGCTCTCTCCTTTAAATAGAAATGAGAGAACCAAAATCCTAACCACCTTCAAAACAAGTGGCTAATAATAAAAGATAAAACGTTCTAATCAATGGTTGAGATGAGCTCAACATACAATACATGGATCAAATATAACCATAAAGTACCAAAGTGGACTAAAACACCCATAAGAAGGGTACCCCACTCAACAAGAAATAAATGAAGCATATGGTGGATCCATGGAGTGTTAACTAAATCCATCTGGGTTTCCCATGGCATAATTAAATAATATAATATTTTAATTCTTTGACTTTGTTCCTCTTTGAGGAAATTGTGAGCCTCCCAAAAGCTCCAGAAAATAATAAAAAAAAGCCCAAAAAGTAAGTGTGGGCCCAATTATGTACTATAACTGCTGGAGAAGGTGTGGAGGACATCAATCTCATCATCATGACTTAACCCATGTCATTTATTTTCCTCAGTAGCCCAACTCGATTTCTTCAATAGCCATTTAATCATTTTTTAATCTTCCTCGAGAAACATGAACCTTCCAAAAAAACCTCCTAGGGTGATTGCATTATCAAACTGATCCCACAAGGATCTCTGGGATGGGGGTACTATGGTACAAACAAGTGGCTGCACCCCCTATTCCCATACAAACCCCTAGGAGATCCAAATAAAGCATCTCCCTGCTTAGACACATCATCCTATGAAGCAAAACTGCATCAGAAAGATAAAATGATCTTGATAATCTTTGTAAGTTCCCGAAACTGAAAATAAGCTATCTCATTAGACTCAGAGAGTCCAAATCCATCTAGGGTGTATACTCATACCCCTCTTAGGTCTCTACCTGATCATCAACCATATCCAATAGACAATATAACCATCTATAAATGATCAGATACCAATAATATAGCTCAGACTATCATCCATGTGCTGCAAGTGTTATAAGGCTAAGACATGCTCTACAACTCATATAAGCAACAATCACAACAAGTAGCAGTCATTTCACTGATGGTACATCAACCAAATACATATATAGGGTTTATTTATTATTACTCAGACCAGACTTTCAGGACTATACTCATTTCATAGTTGTATTCAATTTGCTAGTGAAGGGTGAAGGCTGAAATTGACAAGGCTAGGGAAAAGGATGACTTCCTACTTAACATCATGACACTTTGGATATGGAAAGGAAAAACTCACTATAACCATATGCAGAACAAACAACAACATAAGAAATGACAATGCTTCACAAATGGTTGAGTTTTTCAGAGAGTGCTTATTCAACTTAGGCATCATATCTACATCAAGTTTGATCCAATTTCATTAGGATCCTCAATTTTATTTCCATGGCCTTTTTGGCCTATATTTCCTTTTGGGGACTTCGCCAATGCTTAAAAAAATAGCTAACTATAACTTTCATCCATGGCACATTCAAATTTATAAGGTCAGAAATATTTGGATATAGCATATATTTAACCATTGCTCTTGCCATTTTTTTTACATATGTTAAGAAACACAGTTTTAGCATTTTCATTTTCCATGGGCGCATATAAAAATTTCCAATATAAGTAGTACATGAGCTTTCGGTTTTAGCCAACAACATCTCAAGTGACTAGGGGGAGTTATGCACAGTTCCAAACATCGGTACAACCGACTAGAATGATTTAGGTATACAATCCAACTCACCAAAGGAGATTTCTATCAGCAACTCAGAGCTGAGACACAATATAAATAGAGAGGCTTTTCCAACAAAGGTTCTAGCGGGAAAAGGTCCTCCATGCCATAATTCAAGTAGTAATTCAAGTTAGAAACAAACCTGGAAGGTAATGGATGGGTGGAGACAGTGAAAGATGAATCCAACATTATCAAGCCAAAACAATCATGGGAATGATTACCTCTATTCTCCCTAAGGAGGGTAAAACTAATGAGTATAGATTAGGAACTTCAAAGCCTGAGTAGGGACATCAATACATAATACAAATAAATCCAAGTCCATATAATTATGACCTCCAGATCATGACACTACATGTTAATGCATGTCACAAAGATGAGTATAAGAGCAATGATAACCACAACACAATATAAAAAACCGAGTCATAATCATGCATATAATCCATCTAAAACATCATCTGTCCAATAAGAAAGTAGTGATATAAATCTATGCATTAATAATTGCTTTGTAAATGACTAAATGGCTACATCAGTCCTCAAATCTGAGTGTCCCGAGACTCAGTCCTGACATGGGAGAGTATAATAGTCCACAAATGAAATATTGATCCATCAAAACTGCTCATCTCAACATCTCATATATAAGAGATATGGCTGAAAAATGTATTGTATATGAAAAATAGAATATGGTAGCCCAGCTACTATATATGTGATAGCATCTGGCTCCTGCTGGGACAAGTGATTTGCTGAAAAGAGTGCTTGAGAACCTCAGAATCTTTGGTCCTCATATTTTGCTTCTCGCATCCTTGATAAATCCATCCAGCTCTGTAACTGCTACCAACAATATCACTGACTACCTGCAGCATGTCTAGATATATACCAAGCTCACAGATCGGTTGTGAGAACGATATGCAGATAATATATAAAATACTGAAAATAAAGAAGAATGAAACTGAAAAGTAGAAAATAAATATAATATATAACCATAACTTTCAGTAAAAGTTTTCTTTTTATTTTGCAGAAATCAAAACTACACTAAGAGCTTCAAAGGTGAGCTTCAAACAAAGGTGCAAGGTTCTATACTACTGCTAGGAAAGGCTTATTCAATCCTACCTACTCTAACCTAACCAATTAGGAAAGTGCTAAGTAAAATGATAGATCCAATGTAACCACTTGCTAAAATGATCGATTGAGCTTTCTTTATAGTTAATGATACAAAAAGTCAAAGATAGGTTGTAAGTAATGTGAATGAAAATTGAAGCCATTGTAACTTGTTGTTTGAAAATCAAAGAAAGATATGGATAAAGAGAAATGAAATCATGCCAAGGATGAGATTGATTGTTGTAGAATTCTTCCATCCATAGTTCGATAGGATCATAAAATTTATGCAAGTTTAAATTTGATGAAAGAAAAGAACACGATACATGATTCATCCCTCCTAGGCCATCATTTTTTCCCTCATCTTTTTGTTCAGCATACTCAATCATTCTCACATTATGATCAATGATGAAACAAAATAGGGACAAATTAGAGATCATTAAACCAAAAATTGAGATTAACCCCATTTTTTGTTTATAAAATGAGAAAATATGGAATTGGTCTTTATAGATATTTTCATTCACCCAATAAAAGAAATTAGAAAAGTTGAAAGCATTATGCACCAAGGATGAAAGGAGATAAAATGTTTTTCCATTGACCATTTGGCACTTTCTAGAATCTGTACCACATGATACCATAGAGAAGGACTTCAAGAGTTGAGATGGGAGGGTGGATTGTCAAATTAAACTTGATTTGTATCACCTAAAGGTGTTAACACCAATATTGCATGTGATATGGGACATTTGCTAGAGAAATTGGCAAGATTGAAACTAACATCCCAAGAACTAGAATCACTATGATTAATCTCCTCAACCAAATCACCTTGATCAAAAGTATGACGAGGAATAGTAGTGGCATTACAAGAATCATTCCTTGGAGGATCTTGATGATTATTTGGACACAAATTCCAGTTCGACAGATGTGACAAACAAGGCTCTAGGTCAAGCTCGCTTACTAGTATATCATCACCATGTGGTTGTTCTTGTTGAGATTATTCATTACATTCAACTGAGGATAAATGATCATCATCATCCATTTGATAAGGAAAAATATCACTATGTTCATTTTTATCCTCACAAACTTGGTCTTCAACTACAATATGACCACATGATTTCTCTTCAACGGAAGTTTTGTTAATTTCAACCTTTTCTTCTTTTGCAGTGATATGATCAAGCTTTGAATCTAGATTCGGATAGGTTGGATACTGACTCAAATTATCATCAATTAGGCAATGACTATGGAGTTTCTCTCCTAAAGGATCTTTAATGGACTCACAAATGGAAGGCTCAACTATGGATGTTTCTTGATTGTTAGGTTCCCTTCCATGGATTAAATCCAAGATTTTCTCTATGACTACTTCAGGTAATAATAACAGAGTATCTTGTAGGATTTGATTGATATCCTTCTTAATTTCAGCATGAGGTTTTTTAACATTATCCTCAAAGTACTCTGTAACATTCTTATGGATTGCAAGCACGCTCATAATTTTGAACATTTCAGGAGAGGAGTGATCCAATTGAGAAATAAAATTACCAATATACTGATTATAATCATTGGTAGATTCACACTCTAAAGAATCATCAGTGTTTCTACCCCATTTATCTATTAACAAATCTATGAACATGTCATACCCAGTGATGGATTCTGGTGCTAAATGATCAAACCATATTTGAACATCCCCTTGCAAGGATTCTCCTAAGGCTTGCATAAAAACATCTTCATTGTCCACACCTCTAATTTCCATGTAATCCCAGAGAATATCCAAATCACTTTCAATAGATATATCATTATTTCCACTAAAATGGGGCAACCTCCCAATGTAATCATTTGGTATAGGATGAGGTGCTCCCGGTATTTCAGAAAAGTCAAAAGGAGACCATTTGTCTTGTTTTTTAATAGCCGTGGTTACTTGGCTATAAGGCTTTTACTGGGACTGACTTCTAAGTTCATGTCGACTTACAGGTCCACTCGGGATGGTTGGGAAATCTTTATTGCATGGGTGAGGAATTTGGTGGGTGTCATAAATATTGTGATAACTAGATTCATACCCACAGTCATGCTCGATATCATCCTCATACCCGTAGTCTGACCTCCATCTATCCCTTTTGTTTATTTATTTTGTATCTTCAATCATGTTTTTGGTTAATTCCTTCATGTGCCTTAGAAATACATCTGAATTCATTATGATTTATGGTATGTTCTGAGAACTTAAGATTAATACGTTGGGCACGGTCCTTAGCGAAGTCGCAGGGTGGAGTCTCCAGGTGAACCACACAAGTAATTCACTAATAAAAGATATGTCATAAGGAAAGGTGAGGTATGTTGAACCAAGGTAGGCCTCTACCTACCCGGCAGCAGCGCCAAAATGTTATCACCAACCTTGTAGTTGCCTATGTATGATGGATCCAGGATGTATGGTAGAGGGGCAAGCAATTAGGGAGTTGGAACCAAGACTGCCTAAACTACCAAATGGATGGTTGTCACGTCAATCAAGGAAGTATTCGCTTTATGTTATCTAAGTCCAAGACAACAATGAGGGAGACTTGGATCTACTCCTGATAGGAGAGATCAGACCTAGACACTAGAACAAATCAAATGTGGCTTTGAGGTATGTAAGGTGTAAGGTAAATGGAAACCCTAGCTCTAGGGTTTAGGTACTAGCAACTGATGAAGATGGCCACTGTCTTGGGAAACGTAATTGAGACAGGGTGAGAAAGGACATAGTTGGGACTATCTAGTACCAAGGAGATAAACTTAATGAAATATATGAAAGCATCAGGTTACCTGAGTTATCAAGGAATGGTCAAATTACAGGGGAAAGAGGTCAAGAAGGGCTAGTGATATGCTTGGAGATCAGTGCATGTTCAACCTTGGATAATGGAGTTAGTATCAACATAGCGTTTCAGTGAACCCACCTGGGATATACCTTGATCTATGGACCCAAAAAAGGATTTGGCCAGAAAGATTCAGGTTATAAGGAACTCAACAGAAGGAGGGATATCCCTAGGGTTTGGAGAGGCATATCTATAGATATAGAGCCACCAGGAGAATATCAACTTAGCATTGGAGTGGAAATGAGATCATGATGGCCCGATCTACAAACCGAAGTCAAAAAATTTCAGGAAAAATCAGATCTGGAAAAGTCAAAATCTGATGAAGGAGGCTAGGAGGCTGAAAGTCAGTTTTTTCATATCTAGGACTAGGAACTAGCTTAGAATTGGGGGTGTTTTAGAATGAGTAATACCTGATCTACACACCCATGTAATTATTTTTCGAAAAAAGTCAACTCTGGAAAATGTCAAATTTTCAGTGGGCCGCTAGGGTTTGAGCAGTCAATAAGTCAAATATAGGGAAAACTAGTCACAATTAGGGCATATTTGAGGGTGATTCAGTGAGGGGGAGGCCCGATCTACAAACCCAGAAATGGTTTTCTCAAAGATCAAGCGGTTCCCCGAATAAATATTTTTTTGATTTTTATTATTTAGGAGTTTTTCAAAAAAATTAAAGAAAAGAAGGAACAATGGATTTAGATCTGGAAAAAGGAGAGACTTACCTGTTAGATATTACCTAGAAATGCTTGTAGATTCCCTAATGATGATGATCCCATCCATCTCGATCAAATTGGGAAGATCGAAGCGAGTTCTATGTCCAGTATTTGCCCGAGGAAGTCAATGCGCCCTCTCTCCTGCACAACAAACGTCAACCACATCATATTTTCTATGACATGAGAAAGAAGCTATATGCTGCAAAAAAATAGCAAGAAGAAATCATAGGTCACCACAACACGAATGAAAACTCCCTGATAAAAATGAAGACAATCCAAAGGAGTTGAGGTCCCCCTGCGAAAATGCCCAAGCTGAAGTCATCATCCTCTAGACAAAACAATGATCCCCAAAAAATATAGATCTCATAACAATTTCTGGAATGCTAGGAAGAAAAATAATTTCCAATCACCATTGAAGAACATCATATGCAAAGAAGATCCACAAAAAATATTTCTATTAATCAGATCGAAGAGCCAAAGACCACTTACAAATGAGAGGGTCTCTCCTTAAAATAGGAACAAGAGAACCAAAATCCTAACCACCTTCAAAATGAGTGGCTAAGATTAAAAGATAAAATGTTCTAACCAATGGTTGAGATGATCTCAATATACAATACATGGATCAATATAACCATAAAGTACCAAAGTGGACTAAATCACCCATAAGAAGGGTACCCCCTGTTAACCCAAAAATCCCCCACTAAGCTCTCAATGGCCTACACCACCCAAGGACACAATCTCACGACCCTCCATTAGACCCCCACGCCCTCAAAATAGCCTAAGGATGAAGAAAAGGGCTTAAAAACCCCAAAAGATCCCAAAATAGCCTCCTAGGAGCTAAAGCCCTCAAAAAGGGGCTAAAACCTTAAAAGGGGCTAAAGTTAGGGTGGAAGGGGCTAAAAATCCCCAAAAAGGGGCTAAAGCCCTGACCAAGGGCTTAAAAACCTAAAACCCCTTAGAAAAGCTATAAAAGGAGGGTGGGGGGTCACTCTCAAAACATGGGGGTCACTCTCAAAACATTCCTCCTTTGCATACTGTTATGCTGCCCAAGTGGATGCCTTGAGACACATTTCCCTCTCAAGCCGCCCACACTCCCTCTCCTCCATTCCCATTGAGCCATTGCTCCCCATTCAAGAGAGAGGAGTGTTTCCACAAGCTAGGGCATGGTGGCCCATTTCCACTAGAGAAGGTATAACCATGTTTCATGTTTTATTTCTTAGTTGTTTAGATTGCTTTGATTTCTAACCCTTATTTCATTTGCAGGTTTTTCTTAACATTGTTTTGCACGTTATTGTAGCTTAGGATTTGTTTTGCAGGTTATTGGAGGCAGGACCCTAACCTCTTGTGTGCAGAGGGGTTCACCATTGCTCCATTTTCTTCTTTATGTTCTTAGACTAGTTTTAGTTTACTACCATTTACATTATGTTTTATTTTCTGCATTTACCCACCAACAGGAACCTACCCTTCTATCTATAGATAGAAGGGATTCATTCCTGCCCTTGTAGTAGGGAGAAATCCTTACTACAGAACTGGCGACTATACCAGGGCGATCCCACAGGATCCCTGGGTTTATTTTTCAAAGTTTTAGTTTTTAGTTCTGTTTTTTGCCCTAGTTTAGTTTTCCATTAAATCTAGCTTAGATTCTTGTTTATTTACATTTCTAGTTATTGCTGAGCCTCCTCAAGGCCAATCCAAGCCTATTTGGCCACAGTACTAGTTACTGTTGGCCATTCTGTGGTTTGTAAATCACTCAAAATTTCTGAAAATTCACCTCTGTTCGGGCTTGTTTTCTACCCAAACAGTTGAGCCATTTGCGAATCTGCTTGTGATTAGAGGTAAAAGGGCCCGTTTTCGAAGTGGGGTTTCAACCATTTGACTTAATTCCTCACGGTTTGATCAGAATCCGATTCACAAAAACAAGACTTTTACAGGTGCACAACCCATTCTTGGGATTCACTGTTTTCTTTCATAGGGACTGTCAGTGCAGTTCAACCGCCTCTGTCCAGCACACCATTTCAATTTCAGTTTCTGTTTCTGTTTTCAACAATTTTTTTCATGAACAATGTGTAAATGTCAAGTAAATGATGATGGCTTAATAAAATGAACTTAGTCTAACTATAATCAACTTAAAAACATGTTGTCTTGCTTCCCCTTCCTTCTCTACCCAGTCATCACCCTCCGGGGTATTCTGGGATACGACGAAGGGAAAGCTCGTATAGATCTAGGCACTCCACTATATTGTTCCTAACCATTAAAACTGAGTGACCTGGAAGGTAGAGGGGGTAGAGAAGGAGGGATTCTCACAGCACTAAGTGTCCTTCCTGTTGACCAACCTAGCATCTAGGAGGTGACCTGAGGATCCATGAATGGGCTTAGTCCCATCGTGCTGAGAGCCCAACACCTTCTCTTGGTTGAAGAGGAATATCAGTGTGAGGTAGACATCTAGTTAGGCCAACAAACATTCAGGGTTAATCACTGTATTTGTTAAACAATTTCTGATTATTTATGCTTGCATACACAACCACAATGACATGAACTCTACCATGATGAATTCATAAACCATTTGTAGCAACTAAATACCAGAAAAACAAACAAACAAATACACCATACCAACTAATTAACCCAACTCAATTCATGACACTGAGTGAGCCTTAAAATTTACTAATTTACACTAAGTACAAACAACTTTGTAGTCTTTGAGGACATAATTCCCTGACTGCTTCAACTGTGGGAAGTACTTGGGCTCTTCCCAGAAACTCATTGTGAGGAGTACCACAAGAACCCCAAAGTAGCTGCCTGTTGAGAGGAATTGCCAAGCGAAATGGGAAACGACCCCTTTTGATTGAGTAGAAGCACCTGTGAGGAACAATCCAAGCACTGTCTTCTGGGAGTCTAAGTGGCCAAGAGACCACCTTCAGCCAATAGGAAGCCACTGAAATCAGGGTCCAAATCTGATTCCCACCAGTTTCATACATAAAATCAAACACAATTGATCCTCCACGCTCTTCCTCACGCCTAAGAGGTGAACCACCACCATTTGGAACACTCGATTGACACTGCTAAATCCGTTCTTAGTGATCTCCCACACCATCAGAGGGCCACATAGCCTCTGATTTTGACCCATATCAGTCTGAACCAGATCTCCACACCGCACCATCAAGCCCCATGGCTAGTGCGAACCCAGATCCATTTTTCGGCCTAACCTTAGCAAGTGGCCCAAGCACAGTCATGCAGATTGTCATTAGTCAGTTGCCACCACCTATAGTGACCAGCCAAGCTGGCCCACTTGCAGCACATGGGGGCAGTGGCCCTTCCACACACACTGCCCCTCCTACCACACAGGGGGGTAGCAGACCGTCCACTTACATTGCCCCTACTGTCATACATGGGGGAAATGTCCCCACCACTCATATTATCCCACCCACAAAACTTGGGAACATTGGCCCATCCACAATGGTTCCACCGCAAGCACCCTCACCTGTGTAGATGCATTATGCACCTGCAAACACACCCCCATCGTAGCCCAATCCCACATCAACTTGGGGTCAAATTTGCCCTTCATGGCTCGTCTTAACTTGCCTGATTTGGCTAGATTAACAAACGACCCGATCCGCCACCAAGATTTTTGTCCACCCATGCCAACTAAGCTAGCATCAAACATCCCCAAGTTTGAAGGCAAAGCAGGGGAATGTCCCCAAAACCACATAATGACATTTCATCTATGGTTCTCATCCAACAACATCATAGACGACCCCATCAGGTTGAGGCTATTCCAACGCACCCTTATAGGTGCTGCAGCTAAATGTTACATTGAGCTGCCACAAGCCCAGTACCCAGACTTCAACTACCTATCCTTCATGTTCCTACAGTACTTCCAACTCCCCGTCAGATATGACGTGTTAGTTTTTCAACATTTAAGCTAGCATTATGTTAAGATCTTTTCACTGAGAGAATAACAAGCACAGCAATAACATAAGCACATCACAAGAGACAAGAGACACAAAGAGTTTTGATCGAGGAAACCATAAATGGAGAAAACCCCGCAACTTCCTCTAAGATAGTAA
>LPNX010492895.1:15972-34498 GCA_001517045.1 Pseudotsuga menziesii | reverse complement strand
TGTTGGGTGCGAGTTTTTCCTCACGCACAAGATGTTTGGGTCGTTTTTCCCATGCCGTGAGCCATGCTCGCTGTTTGTGTTCGGGGCTGTTGTCTTCCCCATGAATTTTGTCGGCTGTGGGTTCCAATTTCGTTTTGGACCACCGTGGATTGCTAATTCGTGGGTTGAATTCCCCTTGTCTGTCCACGCTGGGAGTTGTTCTTCTCCTTTGTTGGGACTGTGTGATGTTTCCCAACCATTCTATTGAGTAATTGTGTGTGCTGTTGGTTGAATTTCCCTGTTTTGGGACTGTGGACTGTTGTTATCCTTCATGGGGTGTTGTGGCTGCTGATATACCCTGGTTTGGGTGCTGTTGTTGAGTTGTTTTGGCCACGTTAGGGCCAAAACCTACTCTGAGTTGCCTTATAGGATGGAGCTGTGTCTCACCTTTCGTTTGGGACTGTCATCGGTCATTTTGCTTCTTCACAGGGTTGTGAAGGGAATTGTTTTGCTGCTGGTATGCAGTGGTTAGTCCATTGGACTGTGCTGGCTTGGCTTGTTTGTTGACAGCCTGTGAAACCCAGCTGTGATTGGTTTGCTGTTTATGTCCCCTTGGCTATGTATAAGCCTGCAATTGACCCTTATTCTGGAGGAATCATGCCCAGCTCGGGGGGGGCAGCGTTGCTGAGAGATTGATGAGCAAGCTGGCCTATGGTTGGGTGGAACGTTGCAGCGACGTAGCTGGTTGCGGGTGAATTCTTCATCAAGAGATAAGTGCTGCTGTTTATTGCATCTATGTAATTTATATTGATGTTCGAATGCTGGAATGTGTTTGTGTTGCTTCCGATGTATGATTGAAGATAAATGCATCTGTGTATGCTTGATTTCAGCATTTGAATTCTGTTTATGTTCATGGGGCATTTTGCCCGGCTGTGTTGGTTTTGTTCGTCACGTCCTCTTCGCCGGTTGAGGGACGGGGACGTGACACAAACCAACCATGCACACTCTGTGATGTTTATGGGAATTACACATTCGAGTGTCCCCTCATGGATTGTGCTAAGCAAGCCATTCAACATGAGGCCCAACAGGCCGCCAACGCTGCCAATCAAGCCCAACCCAACCTGGCACCATAAGGACCTCCCTCCATGGTGCTTCAAAACCCACTACCATTCCAAGGATTGGTGGCAATCACTCCCTGCCTAGGCCAATCCCAACACTCTGGGGGCACCTCCCATGGCCGAAGTAGGTGTTCACCACCTGCTAGCCATGATGAATAAAGAGGTCAACTTACAAACTAGATGGAATCAGTACGGTACCACCGCCAAACCTGCTGACTCATTAGCAACATCCATGTCTAAGACAGTCGACCTGACTCTCCAGTTACCCCCATTCCCGCGCCCCCCCATACGTAGAGTTACCAATAATGCCACAACTAAAGTTACAGTCAGCTATAGCATTGTGGATGATTTGGCCCAAACGCCAACCACCATGTCCGCCCTTGAGGTACTCAAAACATTCCCAACGCAGCGGAAATCCTTGCTAGCCGCCTTGGGGCTAGTAGACCCCTCCGACTCCAAGTTGATCACCTTTAACATGGAGAATGGGGAACCGCACATGCCCTCGACTATCACCTTCCAAATCCCGGTGTTCATATGGAATTTGGTTGTGCATCGGTGCATAGTGGATGAGGGTGCATCCACGTGCGTTATGTCTACCTTGGTTTGGCATAAATTTGGATCACCAATTCTGCAACCGTCCTCCACAACCCTGCAGGATTATGATGGACACCCCACTAAAGCCCAAGGAATCCTCCCCCATGTCCCCATCATGTTAGTAGGGAAGACATTATTGATCTACATAGAAGTCGTCAGTGCTCATGTTGGATGCTATGGGTAGACTCGGGTTTACTATAATCAACCAACAACACCCCTAGATCACCGGCCCTTTCGGTGAAAGACCACAAAGCAGCCTGAAGTCTCACCCGAAGTGACTCTAATGGGTTGGCCAAGGACTCAAGTGTCTTGGACCGGGTTCTGTGGCGATCCCACTGGTGGCTCACAGCTCTCCTAGCTGTGGCCTCTCTTCTACGCATCGCGCGATCTCCTACTCGCGTCGTGCGATTTCCTTGCCTCACAGCTCTTCTAGCCACGAGGTATTCCTTTATACCGCTGCGTGATCCTTCCCTGCGGCATGCACTTTCTCAGACTCATGATATCTCCAACCTCATTGCATCATCGTGCATGGTGCGACACGTAGTTCCTACCCAACGCTAAGTCCTTCACCTGCGGTATCGCGCACCGCAGCTCCTCTGCCGGTGCGGTATCACCTCTCTGTGATATCCTACCTCCGTGGTTTAGCGCACTTAGTGTTGCTCGTGTCGACATGCAAGACTTAACATACAAGGCTCTTCGATACTGCAATAGAGACTGTTTTATGCAAAGCATAAATGAACCATATACATCATGCCAAAGACTTTAACTTATATTTACCCTTCTATATTGCTGTGAACTGATTAACACATTCATTCATTAAACTGTAAACAAAGTCCATAAACAGACTGATAAATGCATAAGTAAACATAGCACATAAACCAATCGCATAACACTGATTTTAACGTGGTTCACCTCCAGGATGGAAGTTACGTCCACAGAACTGTGTTTTATTATAGCTCAGGGGAAGGTAAAACACAGTTCTACTGCACTGCATATGCAGCTTAAGATCTTCTCTCTTAGATCTCTTTTCTCTTCTATATTGCTCTCCTACAATGTACTCTTCTCTCTCTGTCGATCCCTGCGGATCTTTACATACATATTCTATAAGCCAGCTATTGGTTACCGTAAGATTGCTACCGCTAATAACAGAACCAGAGCTAGGCTTTTACAACAGTCTAATAGTCTGCAAAAAACTACTAACGACTGAATGAACCAACTACTTAACTAACAAAATGACTAGCTAGCTCTTCAACCCGCCAACCCTTTTACAATACAAAATATATTCTTATATAGGCAGCCCAAAGGTCTTGCCATTACAACACTGTGGGCCTGTCCCAACAGTAACCCAAAACCTAACTAGTGACAGTCGGCCATATCTGTACTTGAGGTAGCCGCTTTCCGTCACACCACAGCTCTCTGCTATCTTCCATGCTTCCCGGCACTGATCATGGGTACTATGCACCACTTTGCTTTTCTGTCCTTCGCCTTCAATGCTTCAGCCTTGTTGCTCCTTCTTCTTTATGAGGGTCGCTGATCCCTCCTGTCTTCCGCCGCTGCCTTCAATGCAGTGGTTGAGCTCTCTCTTCTCGGCCGCTCAGGTACCGTTGCCTTATTGATTTTTCTATCTTAAAAGTCATGGTTTCTGGCTCTTCTCTCCAGCTGGAAACATGCTACGGTGTCGTAGCTCTATCTTAACTTCTTTCTGCCAAAACTAGCAGCTTCTTCTGTAGCTGCGGGACCCTGCTCCAACAGCTCAACTGGAATACAACCTCCTCCTCAGAAGGAGCTACATGTATGCCATGAGAGAAGTTTCCTCAACTATCTTCCACCTCATGATGTTCCCCCATGAAGGGAATATTGTGACAGTTGACTAGCTCACTTATCATGATCTCCAAGGGTTAACAACACCTTCCAACGTTATCCCTACCATCACCACCATTGAGCTACAAGGGACGACCATACATGCCAATGTCGTCCCTGCAACCAACACTATGGTTGACAACACACCAGCCTCTCCATTGTTGAATGCAGGCCCTGGGTTGTTTGCCGATACCACCATAACGACTCATTTCTTATTAGTTTCACCACCACCGACACAAAATAAAAATGCAGATTTGTGCATGGTCTCATCTAGCATCGCTGCACCCAAACAACAACCATAGCCGCAACCCCAACCACAACCACAACATCGTCTGCAGTCGCACCATCAACAATAGCCGCAACATCACCCGCAGCAGCAGCATTATGTGCAGCTGCAATCACAACCACATCCCCACATGCAACCAGCAGGGAGTTATGTGGGATCATCCCCAGTCCATATGATTCCCTTCCTCTTTCCCCCACCCGGTGTTATGAGCAAGCCATTCATGGCCACCTTAAGCCTGCCCAACTTTACATTGGAAATTCCAATGTGGTATCTTGATCCACTAGCTTAACCAACAATTCCCCAGGTTGTCTTAACCCTGGTGCAACCCATCGCGGTTGAGTCTCACCCTCCACCCATTCTGCACAAGCCAACCACCACACCCACACCTGCACCGCCCCACCCAAAAAGGGCTAGGGGCAAGAATTCCAAAGCCACCGCAAAACCACAACAAGTCCCACCTTGTGCCATTTGTGAACAACAGGACCATCCAACTTAGAATTGCCCTGAAATCCTAGTGATCTGTGCGCATCTAGATGCCATGGATACAAATGAAAACCTCCCCATGGTTGAACTCTCAATCGTCCAGTAGTCAAGAACAAGGCATTGAGGACAAACCATGCTTGCACCCTTTACAGATTGTATGGACATTACTCCCACCATTGCCAAGATTTGCCCGAATTTTGAATGGCTCTTGCTGACCTCCGTCACCATTCCCTTGACTCTGAGATCACCTTGATTGAAGAAATTCACCCCCCACCTCCTTCTTCAGACACCATGTATAGTTCTACAGACCCTCTTGTCTCCACCATCACCAACGGTCCATTAGACTTGTCTCTTTCGTTGCTTCCCCAGCCATAGCCGCAACCTCAGTTACCATGGAAATAGTGGGGTTCATTCCCAATCAACATGATCCTTTTCCTTGTTCTTTTCCTTTTCCTTTTCCTACCATCCGGGATCATGAGTAAGTCTACCTTGGAAACCCTCAATCTATAGGATTCCACATTGGGAGATCCCGTGTGGTACCTTGAACCACCTACCCTACCTCTAGGTCCATCAAAGACTCCTACCGTCTCAAGGCCTACCCCTCTTCCTCCAACAAAGACTGGGGGCAAGGCCACAAAAACCATAACCAATACCATTTACATGGTCTCTAGCACTAGTCTCCCTTCCATCTCGTAAGATGTGGAAGATCCACCTGATCTACCCTGGCACCACTTACACGATGAAAAAGATATCTGTAATACTGCCTCCGATTTTACCCCATTCCCTTTAAACCATAGTGTGGAATCAGATCTTCCCATAAAAGACCAGATTCCATCATCCCGCCTTGCCAATGACCTTTGTCTTGGCAAGGGGGCATATCT
The DNA here is from genome assembly GCA_001517045.1 of Pseudotsuga menziesii. NCBI lineage: Eukaryota > Viridiplantae > Streptophyta > Pinopsida > Pinales > Pinaceae > Pseudotsuga > Pseudotsuga menziesii. Next base: position 29,297 of record LPNX010492895.1, on the reverse strand, counting down.
CTTCGCTGACTCAAACGGTCGACTCTTAAAGAAGCCGCAGAACAAGTTCCACCTCAAGAGAGTCCATTCCTGATATAACCACTATGAGTCCCTTATAGCATAGTTTTTTCCCTTTCTTGTTTTTCAACATTTTTTAGCACAAGTCAGGGGCAACACCATCAACTGCTAATTCAAAGTCACCTGGAACCTGTTTGAGACACCCCTCACACCTCCGGGCCCAAATTTCTATCTCCTTATGAGACCATCGTCTCATGTTTAATAAATCAATTTCGAGACCATTTCCCACCAGTCACCTCGATTTACAAGCCATGACATGATGATGCAAGTGTCTACGAACCTGTACTTGTATCACGCTTCCCGACCGCTACTCATGCAAGTTGTTGGGCCACCACGTCTCATTAAGGACTGTAATTTTACTTTTATTTTTTGTATTTATAATTGTATTGTTTCACCGCACCTTACGCGGACATCTGGACCATCGTCCACAAAACCCTTTCTTTTTTCTTCCATGTATTTGGCATATAAGTGTCCACGAACTTGTACTCACACCGCATGTAGTCAAGTTCTTCCACCACAACACACACACACGCTCTCTTGACCTCTGTTCGAGAGCCACCTCGGTTTGCGTGCCTCTGCCGCATCGACTCGTGAACCTCTGTCGCGATCTACCCCATGCATGTATCGGTATGTTTGAGAGACTTCTACTCCATCCATACTGCGTGGATGACCTTTGGACCTCTATCCACCATCCCAACATGGGGCACCGCCTGTGCCACCGCAATCGGTTGACCACACTGGAGTTTCATTTAGGCTCTTTTCTAACTCCTTAAAACAATGAAAAGATAGCTGAGCGCAGCTTCTTCCTTTCCCACTCACTAAAGTATAGGAAATGGCATCTACATCATCTCATTTACCTCCTTTTGTGGACCATGTAGACCATAAATTGAAAAGGACCTCCTTGGCACACTCAAGACCATTCCCCTTTGCCTACTTTTATGCTTTCTCGTGCAGAGGGGCCGCACTTTACGAAAAATCTCACCACAGGTTGTCGTTTAGCTCTTTTCTAGCCGTCTCATCAAGAAAATATTACCGAGCAAACTTGGTTTGTTCATGCTCATAAAAGTATCTAAATGATCGTCCAGTCAGTACAGGTTTAACCTTTTCCAACCTGATTGGACTACCAACGGTAAAGAATTCTCTCATCCCCTACAGGATGGGTGAGCTCTCCTATGTATACTTTATCCTTTTTTCAGGCACATGAGACTACCAACGAAAAAGAACCCCCACTGGAGTCTTCTTCGTGCTTTCAGACTCTCTAAAATTGAAAGCACCATTGATCATTTACCTTCTCGGGCTCACCAAAAATCCACGAGATCATACCATAATGGTGTCCCTAGACACCACCCCACAGTAAACAGTTTGGCAGCATTCCCACATTGAGTCACCTTTGTTCAGAGTACTCTGCAATGTGTCTTCCTTGGATTCCATCAATATCAAAAATTTCCACCTCCTCCAAGTACTTCCCATCTGCAGCAACATTCCCGATATTACAGCTATGATCCCATTCCCTTGAGTCAATTTCATTTGCTACCTGGTCCGCCCTGCCGTCATACTCTGAACAAAGGAAGTTTGAGTCTCCCACACTCCCCCTACCCCTGTTCAGTTCTTTCCCTCCCCCTCCCCTCCCCATTTAGTGAGTCAGTCTGCAGATTGCTTCACATCTTTCAGTTATCTCCCTCGCACTCCTGGTCAAGGAAACATCATTGCCTTGACTAGGGGCAGGTCTCCCTCTGTCGACGCCAACACACATATTCCAGAGGGTAGACCCATAGGTCCCTGTACTTTGGTTTCATTAACCTCATTGATGAGTTCCTTGGACCACTTGAGAGGAGTCCTTAGTGCCTCTCGGGATGGTTGTTTCTCACATGCTCGACTTCAACTCCATCCTTGCACTGTTGATATTCGTACAGGGTTTGTTCCACATAGTACTTGGTTGAAGACCCTGGAGGTCACCCGACTCTAGCACATTGATGAGTCTACTCGAGGGACCTAAACAGGTTATGTCCCTTATGATTTTCGGGTTGCGTTGGAGACAATGTTCAGAAGCCCCAGCAGTGCTTCGATATACCTTTATGATTGATGCAACATACTTGTACCATAAAGACTCTGATTCTCAATCAGCGAGTCCATATAGCTATGTACCAGATCCAGTAGACCATCAGTCATGAAGATATAGCATTCCATGAGAATGCCATGGGTCCAATGTACCAGATCAGTATTGTATTCAGCCTCACATGGAGGCAACCATTATTGTAACATGAGTTGTATATGATCGGCTCTTGTATGTTAGAGCATAGATCAAATTATTCTTTTGACATTGGCATGAGCATGGGGATGCCCACCTCATCCATACACATGTCACACATTTATTGTATCTCACCCATTGATGGGAACCATATTAATACAAAAACCAAAAGCCACCATGCCCCAGCCCCGGAAGCACCACCTCCATGCAGCAAATCCTATGATGTCCATTGGCCATACATTGAGCTCTTGCCCTCACACATCAGGGGGCAATTTGTTAACCCAAAAATCCCCCACTAAGCTCTCAATGGCCTACACCACCCAAGGACACCATCTTATGACCCTCCATTAGACCCCCACACCCTCAAAATAGCCTAAGGATGAATAAAAGGGCTTAAAACCCCAAAAAAGAGCTCAAAATAGCCTCCTAGGAGCTAAATCCCTCAAAAAGGAGCTAAAACCCTAAAAGGGGCTAAATTTAGGGTAGAAGGGGCTAAAAAGCCCCAAAAAGGGGCTAAAGCCCTGACCAAGGGCTTAAAACCCTAAAACCCCTTGGAAAAGCTATAAAAGGAGGGTGGGGGGTCACTCTCAAAACACTCCTCCCTTGCATACTGTTATGTTGCCGAAGTGGATGCCTTGAGACACATTTTCCTCTCAAGCCACCTACACTCCCTCTCTTCCATTCCCATTGAGCCATTGCTCCCCATCCAAGAGAGAGGAGTGCTTCCAAAAGCTAGGACATGGTGGCCCATTTCCACTAGAGAAGGTATAACCATGTTTCATGTTTTATTTCTTAGTTGTTTAGTTCGCTTAGATTTCTAACCCCTATTTCATTTGCAGGTTTTGCTTAACATTGTTTTGCAAGTTATTGTAGCTTAGGATTTGTTTTGCAGGTTATTGGAGGTGGAACCCTAACCTCTTGTGTGCAGAGGGGTTCACCATTGCTCCATTTTCTTCTTTCTGTTCTTATATTAGTTTTAGTTTACTGCCATTTACATTATGTTTTATTTTTTGCATTTACCCACTAGCAGGAACCTACCCTTCTGTCCTATAGACAGAAGGGATTCATTCCTGCTCCTGTAGTAGGGAGAAATCCTTACTACACCCCACTCAATAAGAAATAAATAAAGCACATGGTGGGTCCGTGGAGTGTTAACTAACTCCCTCTGGGTGCCCCATGGCACGATAAAATAATATAATATTTTAATTCTTTGGCTTTGTGCCTCTTTGAGGAAATCGTGAGCCTCCCAAAAGCTCTAGAAAATAATAATAAAATGCCCAAAAAGTAAGTGTGGGCCTAATCAAGTGCTGTAACTACTGCAAGGTGTGTAGGACATCAATCTCATCATCATGACTCATCCCATGTCATTTCCTTGCCTCAATATCCCAAATCAATTTCTTCAATAACCATTTAATCATTTTTTAATCTGCCTCGAGAAACGTGAACCTGCCAAAATAGCCTCCTAGGGTGCCTGTATTGTCAAACTAAGCCCACCAGGCTCTCTGGGATGGGGTTACTATGGCACAAACGGGTTTCTGCACCCCCTATGCCCATACAACACCCTAGGATATCCAAATAAAACATCTCCTTTCTCAGACACATCATCCCGTGAAGAAAAACTGTATCAGAAAGGCAAAATGGGCCTGCTCATCTATGTAAGTTCCTAGAACTAAAAACAAGCTATCTCATTAGACTCAGAGAGTCCAAATCCATCTAGGGTGTATACTCATACTCCTCTCAGGTCTCTACCTAATCATCAACCATATCCAATAGACATTATAACCATCTGTAAATGATCAGATACCAATATTATAGCTCAGACTATCATCCATCTGCTGCAAGTGTTATAAGGCTAAGACATGCTCTACAACTCATTTAAGCAAAAATCACAACAAGTAGCAGTCATTTCACTGATGGTACATCAACCAAATACATATATAGGGTTTATTTATTATTACTCAAACCAAATTTTCAGGACTATACTCACTTCATAGTTGTAGTCAATTTGCTAGTGAAGGGTGAAGGCTTAAATTGACAAGGCTAGGGCAAAGGATGACTTCCTACTTAAAATCATGACACTTTGGATATGGAAAGTAAAAACTCACTATAACCATATGCAGGAAAAACAACAACACAAGCAATGACAGTGCCTCACAAATGGTTGAGTTGTTCAGAGAGTGCTTATTCAACTTAGGCATCATGTCTACATCAAGTTTGATCTAGTTTCATTAGGATCCTCAATTTTATTTCCATGGAATTTTTGGCCTATATGTCCTTTTGGGGACTTCACTAGTTCTTAAAAGCACAACTAACTGCAACTTTCATCCAGGACACATTCAAATTTATAAGGTCAACAATATTTGGATATAGCATATATTTCACCATTTCTTTTTTGGACCTTCTCTTATACCCTTCAAGGAGTATTTTAGCATTTCATTGCTTTTGCCATTTTTTTTACATATGTTAATAAACAGAGTTTTAGCATTTTCATTTTCCATGGGCGCATATAAACATTTCGAATATAAGTAGTACATGAGCTTTCAGTTTTAGCCAACAACATCTCAAGTGACTAGGGGGAGAACATAATACAAATAAATCCATGTCCATATAATTATGACCACCATATCATGACACTACATGTTAATACATGTCACAAATATGAGTATAATAGCAATGGTAACCACAAAACAATATAAAAATCTGAGTCATAATCATGCATATAATCCATCTGAAACATCATCTGTCCAATAAGAAAGCACTGATATAAATCTGGGCATCAATAACTACTCTGTAAATGACTAAATCACTACATTGCTCCTCAAATATGAGTGTCCTAAGACTCAATCCTGACATGGGAGAGTATAATAGTCCACAAATTAAATAATGATCCATCAAAACTTCTCATCTCAACATCTCATATGTAAGAGATCTGGCTGAAAAATGTACTGTATCTGAAAAATAGAATATGGTATCCCGGCTACTATATATGTGATATCTCAGCCAGGTCACATAAATCTCTCTTCTCTCTTCTTTAATTTCATAAATCTCTCAGGTCAAAAATCCAAGATATCTCAGGTATTATTGTCCAATATTGAAGAAACAGTGCCATTTCCCCAATACCTTGTTGTAAACTCTTGCAATCTTGATGGAATCGAATGTATGTGTGCAGAATTGATGATTTATGAATGAATGAAGTAGAATTAAATTAGATTATGGGTTTCATGGTCTGTAACTGAGAATTTTTGGCCATTGGGTCTAATTTCATAGCATTTGGGGAAAACTACATCTCATTTCCCCAAGGGTCCAAAACTAGTTTTTTTATATCTGGTTGAAGGAAGTGATAACAGCCATAGGATTTCGATTGGTTCTACATATTAGTCTCTGATAATTTATTCTACACATCCCCTGCTTCAATTTGATAATTTAATTGAGTTTACGTACATTTTGGAAGTTAATCCGACAATTACTTGGGACAGATTTGAGCCCCAAAATTACTAGTAAATTCATCTATCTTATTCAGAATTTGATATAGACTTGCAGAACTGATTTGAGGACCATAATACATCCATGAACATAATAATTAATTCATTATATCATTCATACACCTTCTATGAATATTTGGGAACAATTGGGCTGATTTGGAGACCAAGACACTAAAACTAGTCAAGAGCCAAAATTGTGAAAAAATTGGAAAATTGGGCATTTTAATAAAATTCCAAAAAGGGGACATTACAGTGTGGAAATTGAACCCAGGTGTTAGAACAATTACACTCACAAAAATTGCCAATTACACATGCAAATTACTCACAAAATGAGACTGAATATGGAGCAGAACACTAATCTGTATTGAATAAGTGTACAATAGCCAACCCTGTGAAGTCATAGGCTGCCAAAATAAATAATTACATGAGAGATTTGAATGCATAAGGATGCCATTCGAATTTAGTCAAAAGCAGGCTTACTAAATCTAAGCAAATCCCCCATAGGTGCATAAAGCACTTTCCAAATCTGTCTAGGAGCTCACGAATTGAAAAAATCAATTAGGCAAGCTAGTAGGTGATGAAAGGACAACTCATACATGCTTTTCATAGGAGAACAGAGTGGAGGATGATGAAGACAAAAAACAAGTTAACTTCACCTAGTCAAACTTTCCCAATTGCCTTAAAACTCAAAAAAATCAGGCAATAAAGCAAAAAAAGCAGACATGCGCTAGGGAGGCCAGGAATAAAGCAAATTTGATTCCAAGAGGTTTCCCAAGTGCTCCATGACTCAAATTTAGCAAGTTTGACCACTATGGATGTGTGGAGGACAACTTGCATAAGGTGGAATATGGAAACTAGGAAAATAAGACAAAAATTGGATTAATTAATTTCTAAGGTAGCTAACTATGGGTTGATTATTATAGCACCCCCCCTTAATCCTGACTTATGAGTAAAATATTAGAAAATTATAGGGCCTAGAAACAAGGCTTAGTCACCCTTTACATACTGCATGTCCATTTAACCAAGGAAAGAGGCAAAAACCCAGTGGGAAAAATCCTCCCTTAAACATGGATAGTAAAACAAAAATTGGAAATCTTGTCATCACTCATGCTTCACAGCATGATCAACAATCCCCAGCAGTGATTTGAGATTGTTGAATGTCTTCTCACAAAAAACTTTGGTGAAGATATCTACTACTTGTTCTGAAGATGAACAGAAGAGTAGGTGAATCGTTCCATCATGCACAAGCTGTCTGATGTAGTGCATATGGATCTCAATGTGTTTGGTTCTCTGCTTCTGAATTGGATAATTGCAGATTCGAATGGTACTCTGATTATCACAATAGATAGTAGTTGAGTATTTTGATTCGAAGCCACACTCTCCAAGTAACCCCTGCAACCATAAACATTGAGTTGCTGCATTTACAACTCCTCTGTACTCTGCTTCTGTAGATGAGAGTGCAATGGCACTATGTTTCTTGCTTGACCAGCTGATTGGCCCTTCAGCAAGCATGAACACATATCCTGATGTTGACTTTCGATCTATGCTGTCACCTTCCCAATCACTGTCAGTAAACCCAATCAAATCAAGATCAGATTTAGCTTTGTAGAAGATCCCATGAGTCCTTGTTTCCTGAACAAAGTTAAGGATCCTTTTGGCTGCTCTCCAATGGATCTCATGAGGCTGATCCATGTATATTTAAGCCACACTTACTACATAAGAGTGTACCTCCCACTGCTTTGAAGCTGTAACGACTAAGGCTAGCCTGATGGAGTCCATCTTTGCAACTGGTGCAAAGGTCTCATTGTAGTCTATGCCATGTACCTGTTAGTAGCCCTTGGATACCAATCTGGCCTTGTACTTCATAGGTGAACCATCAGCAGCAAATTTGGTTTTGTACACCCACTTACACTGAACTAGCTTCCTCCCTGGGGGAAGATCAACCAGCTCCCAATTGTTGCTCTTCTGGAGTGAGCTGAACTCTTCTTCTATGGATGTTTGCCATCTTGGATCTTTTGCTGCATCTTCATATGTTTGTGGATATGATTCAATCATCAGATAGCATTTCTCTGCAAACATAGGATCTTTCATGCACAGAGCACTCTCAAACTGAGATCTAGTCCTCCTAGGATCATTAGGATTTCCAGCTAGTTCTCCAGCTGCATGAATGGTCTTGGCTTCCCATTTTGGTCTTGTAGGAGTGTTAGGATCTGCAATCAAATCATCATTATCAGACATATTAGAATCAACATGTTCAACTATCTCTTCACTTACATTCAGAGGTTTTGGTGGTGAAGAGGATTCTCCAACTTCCACTGCTGCTAGGGGCTCTTCTTGAAACTGAACACAATGTTGGAGAAGGGCCCCGCAACTACAAGAAAAGCTGCTATATCAAGACAATAAATTCAAAGGAAATAGTACCCAAGCGGCAGAGAAGAGAGAGCTCAACCACTACACTTAAGGCAGCGGCCGAGAAGAGAGAGCTCAACCACTACACTTAAGGCAGCGGTGAAGACTGGAGGGCTCAGCTACCCTCATAAATGGAAAAGGAGCAATGGGTCGAGGTATTGAAGACAAAGGACAGAGGGGGAGCAACCGAGGAAGTGGCACCTATACCCACGATCAGCGCCGAGAAGCTTGGAAGACTGTAGAAAGCTGTGGTGTGACGGAAAGCGGCAGTTCAAAGTACAGATAGGATGACTGTCACAGTTAGGGTTTTTGGGTTACTGTTGGGAAAGGCCCACAGTGTTGTAACATGGTGAGACCTTCGGGCTGCCTATATAAGCATGTATTTTGTATTGTAAAAGGTTAGACATTGAGTTAGCTAGCTAATGGGTCAGTTGAGATAGTTAGACAGTTAGCTAGTCAGTTGGTCTATTAGCCATTGAGGAAGAGTCGAGCTCTGGTTCTGTTATTCAGTATGTAGTTATCTTACTGTAACCAGTAGCTGGCTCCTTGATCATGAATGTAACAATCCGTAGGGATTGAACAATCCACAGGGATTGAGAGAGAGAGAGAGGAAGAGTATATTGTAAGAAGAAGACAATATAGAAGGAGAAGAGATCTAAGAGAGAAGGGCTCCCGACTGTGTGCACAGAGTTTCCCAGAAGATCTCAAGCTGCATAATAGGTTGCAGTGGAACTGTGTTTACTCTCTCAAGATATAATATATAAACCAGTTTCCGTGGATGTAGCTTCCCCCCTAGAGGTGAACCATGTAAAATACGCGTGTTGTGCGACTGTTCATGTGATTCTGTTTACTTATTTTCTATCTGTTATTCATTACATGAACTTTTCTTAATAGTTAATGAATGTATGTATGCTATCCGTCAGTTTACAGTAGCTTAGAAGGTTACTTGCGAGTTGAATCCATTAAGTATTCTGTGTATGAGTTTACCAGTGCTTGATTCATGACAGTTAACAGTTACAGTGTTAAATGACCTCTGTATGTTTAGTTCAGTAAGTTGAGCATAAGTAATGTCCAATGGGTCACTGTAGAAGATTAAGTGAAGATTGTGTAACACCCTTATGAAGGTTAACTGAACTATTATACTAAGAGAGAAGTCCTTTGGACCTTAAGAGTTGGTGAGCAGATTGAATCTTACTGTAGGAAATGTCGTAGTAGAGAAAGGCGATATCGCACTATCGGAGGAGCCACGTCTGTTGGCATCCTACTAGAGAAGAACTTAACCATTGGGTTGGTTCTAAGGAAAGAGAATTCGTTGTGACAGAAAACAAGAGTCCTAGACAGAGTACAGAGGACTGGTTACAAAAACATATCTTCACAGACCTGCATGAGATATTTTTTGCGACCTATGCAAATGAGTTGCACGACTGGTTGTCAAAGTTGAATGATAAGCACATATTCAAGAAGAAAAGGAACATTGTCTGGACACCGGAGCTGATTCACATTGTGAAGAGCATAGACAATCCCATTTCACGAGCAGTCGACTTCTGGCTTGCGAGTTTGCCAGAAGGCTTCATTACAGAATTTGCAGTTGATCAGAGAAAGAGTTTCAGCGAAGCAGAGAGGTACTTCTTCAAAGGATATCGTGGTAAGTACTTGAACTCTTTAAACTTGTCCATTAAGATGTTATTACATGAAAAATGAGTACTCGATATATTCTCAGATGAATAAGTTAAGCAAATGTAATGTCACAAGAGTTTGAAAGTGATTTTGAAGAAATTGGATGTACACGTAGTGGTAAGAAATATAAAGTAGATTTCAGATCTTCCTTCATTGAAAACAGTTCAGATAGTAGTAGAGAACAGAGTCAAAGTAATACAGAAAGAACGGTAGGGGGTATCCCTTACCACCCTTACACCCCACAGAAACCGACTGGGACTCAGAATAATCCCACAGGAACTACATCTAGTAGTTCACACACAGTACATACTACTGCTACATCACCTACATCTACACCGTCGAGTGGTAGAAACCAAATGGGGGATGACATGAAGTTACCTACCTTTAAGGGTACAGGGGAAGAAGACCCAGAGCAGCATTGGTTCCTATGTGAAGCCATATGGACCATTAAACGGATTATGGATGACAATACTAAACTTGTCCAGGTGGCCACTACACTTAGAGACAGAGCTTTAACATGGTACATGAAGTATACAACAACGCAGCCTAGAATGCTCATACAGGTCAGGACCGCCATGATTAAATAATTTAAGAAACCTAAGTCTGAATCACAGTGTATCACAGAGCTTAAAGACATCAAACAGTTACCTACAGAGTTAGTATGGGACTTTGATCAGAAATTTAATGCTCTTATAGACTGGGTTAGCTTTGAGTTTGCACCGGAGCAGCATAAGGAATGGTTCATCGCAGCACTGCTCCCTCACATCAGACTTCCATTGATGCAATAGAGACTCTGTACGCAGGATGAAGTGTTGGAGATGGCAATGAAACTAGAGGCTTCACCTCTAGCTGAGACTAGTACAGGTATGACAAGCTTACAGAACCAGCTAGCCAATCTCATGTTACAGCTACATGAGATCAAAAAAGGAAAAGAGATTGCACAAGAACTATGGTGTATCAAGTGTAAAGGACAGGGCCATACTAAATATAACTGTCCAATATTTGTCAAGTATTTAGCAAGTGGGGCTCCTAACCCCTTAATACAGAATCAAGGGCCATGGTGTGAACTCTGTAGAATAAGAGGACATACACCCCAGGAATTCCCTTTAGTTCAGAAGTATGTACAAACTCCCAAGAACTTATACTGTAACTTCTGTAAGTCTGTAGGACATGATGAAAATAACTGCAGATCTTATGATCTCGTGGTCGAGAGAAAACATGATTTCTACAGAATCCAGTCAGAGACACCAGGTCCAGCAGCAGGACCACAGCATGAACCGACTCGTGATGGCTGTGGAGGAGGATTCAGAGGACGAGGCCATGGAGGAGGCTTTGGCCATGGTGAAGGCTTTGGCCGTGGTCGTGGACCGATTACTTGTTACAACTGTGGAACTATAGGACATTATGCTAGGGATTGTCAGAACCCTAGTACGACATGTAAGTATTGCAAGTCCTATGAGCATATTATAGAAGAATGTCCTATCTTGATAGCCAATATTAGGGACCCTAAGCTAGTAGTACACCAGAACATTCAGCTTATTGTTGCTAAGCAAAAAGAACCAGAACCAAGAGTCAATATTGTGACTCGCAGCGGTGCTTCTACTAGTAGAACATCGTAGGATACCGAAAAGAACACAGGTTCAGAGTGGGTGCGTAAAGCCACTAATAAATCAACACCACTTGACCTGCAGAAAAACAAAGAAACATTTTAGCAAGCTAAAACTTTCTTTGCTGACCCTACACCATCAGGATCGCAGACATTTCCTTGTAGGGGTGTACCACAACAAACACCTTGTGGTGTTAGTCTTGTGCAGATATCGCAGGCTACCAAATCGGGAAGGTGCGAGGAGGATGAGTCGATAGAAAGTGTACAATCCTTCGTACAGAGTTGCTTGAAACTCGTTAGAAATGAGAGAGCCATAGGAGAGCTCCAGCGCATAATAGATCAGTGTCAGCACTCTTCTTTCGTGAGCAGTACGCAACATGTTGTTCATAATATTATGGGCCATACAAGAACATGAAGAGAGATGAGACTCACAGCACAAGTTGGAGAATTTGAAATGGATGAGGTAATCCTAGATTTAGGATTGGAAGTAAATGTTCAGACTAAGCAGACATGGGAACATATGGGTAGCCCTAAGTTAGCCAGATCACCTATCCATCTGTGCCTAGCCAATCAACAGAGGGTATCGCCACTGTGTCGATTACCGCAAGTGCCAGTTGATATTGATGGAGTTCGCAGCTTTGCAGACTTTGAAGTTATAGAAATCATTGGCGATAGTAGACCATATCCAGATCTACTAGGTATTGATTGGGCAATCGATAACATGGCTGTTATCAATTTGAAGAAAAGACAAATGACCTTTGAGGATACACACATCCGGGTCATCGCACCGTTGGATCCTTTTCAGAGTCCTAGATATATTGAACCTATCCGAGCAGAGGAAGAGGTACATAATATAGAAGAACCTCTATCAGATGACGGCTAATCAAAGTGATTATATCAATCCGACCGCAGAAGGAAATATTAGTTGGCGATGCGACAGCTCATGCGCATCAGATTCGGAGGTTGGTTTAGAAAATTGGTAGAATAGACTTTATGAAGTCTCAGCTCGCAGATGTGCATTTATGACTAAGTCACTGCGATGGATTGGCGCAGATATTCAGGATATCTTGTCCTTTGATGGCTTAGCAGATGTCAATGACTTCTTACAACAGTTTGAGCAGGAAATAAGTCACTGCGATGGATTGGCGCAGATATTCAGGATATCTCGTCCTTTGATGGCTTAGCGGATGTCAATGACTTCTTACAGCAGTTTGAGCAGGAAATTCCTCACAAGTAGAGGATGTCAGCTATTGACCTTGCAGTAAGAGCCACACCTGCAAGATGGTGGCATGCACATAAATACCATATCGCATCATGGGATGATTTCAAGAGATTGATGGCGATCAGATTTTCTAATGACAAGGAGTGTCTACAGCAGAAATACACAGGAGAAAGTGACCCCAGGTCACATATTAAGACTTGTGAACAGAATTGATCGGATATTCCAGAGGATGAATCGGTTCACCTATTCATTCACACTTTAGACAAAATACCAAGGAACTGGTACACAGAGACAGAGTTGCGCAGAGGAATGACTACATGGCCACTTATGATAGACAGCTTCGAACTCACTTTCGCTTTTGAATCTGAGTATCCAAGCATTGATCAGGCTCTAGATGTTATAAAGACTATGATATTTGATGACTGTACCCTATCAGTGTCTGCTCAACCTGATTGGGCTATCCAGTTAGAAGATAGGCTCGAGTGTTACAACTTCACAGAAGAGTCAGGCGATGAGGATGAGAATCCTCACAGTATCAACATTCTAGAGTTAGAAGGGGCTCGCAACGTTGATGGACTGAAGCTTGAGATTCAAGCTATCACAGAGCCTATCAAGATTAAAAGG
>LPNX010492895.1:0-10563 GCA_001517045.1 Pseudotsuga menziesii | reverse complement strand
ATAGGAAGGTGAAAAGGCTGGTTTTCAACCGCCACATCTAATGTATAAATAATAGCTTTTGGCAAAGTAATAAACAATCAATCGGGAGTTATACCTAACAAGGATCAATATTGGCACAGAATCAAAACCAAAGTTTGCCTCTATTGGAGACTATTGGGATGATGAAACGGTAGGACACATCGCAGATCTGTTACATGACTACCAGGACTTATTCCCCACTAAGTTTACAAAGATGAAGGGAATAGTAGGAGATTTGGGAGTAATGAGGATACCTTTGAAAGAGGATGCCAGGCCAGTTAAGCAGCGTCCATACAAATTAAATCCTCGTTATAAAGAATAAGTTAAGGATGAGATCGATAAGATGCTAGCAGCAGGCATCATTGAGCCAGTAGAAGATAGTGAATGGGTTAGTCCCATGGTCATGCAAGAAAAGAAAACTAAGAGAGAAATCAGGATTTGTGTCGATTTGCGCAAACTCAATGACGCATCGCTTCATGACCCATTTTCGACACCTTTTACTGATGGAGTTTTAGACAATGTGGGAGGACAGGAGGTCTATTCCTTCACTGATGGCTTTTCAGGCTATCACCAGATCAGAATCCATCCAAAGGATCAACATAAGACCACCTTTGCGACAAAATGAGGCTCATTCTAGTATATGGTAATGCTGTTTGGTCTTAAGAATGCACTAGCTATTTTTTCAAGAGTAGTAGTCGTTGTCTTTAAGGACTACATCCATAAATTCTTAGAAGTCTATTTTGATGATTGGACTGTATTTGGATTAATCAACAAGCATATAGGAGATTTAAGGCTCATGTTAGAGAAATGTAGGTAATATCAGATTTCTCTTAACTTGAAGAAATGTATATTCTGTGCACCATTTGGTATTTTGTTGGGTCATATTGTTTGCAGACAAGGCTTGATGGTAGATCCTGCAAAGATTGCCATCATCGTAAATCTTTCAGCACCCAACTCAGTCAAGAAATTGAGGACAGTGCTTGGTCATACAGGGTACTATAGAAAATTCATTAAGGGTTATGCAAAGATCATAGCACTTATGGAAAAGTTGTTAAAAAAGATGACGTGAAATTCCTATGGAATGAGGAATGCCAGCAAAGTCTAGACACTCTTAAAGAGAAGATGGTTACAGCACCCATCTTAGTATTTCCAGACTGGACCAAGCCATTTCATGTACATGTGGATGCATCTGGAATCGCACTGGGGATTGTCTTAACACAGCCAGGACAAGGGGGTATCGATCACCCTGTCGCATACTCAAGCAGAAAGTTATCTACCACAGAAAAAAACTACACCACTACAGAAAGAGAAGGATTAGCTATGGTGTATGCTCTACAGAAGTTCAGGCACTACCTGTTGGGTTCCCCATTCAAAATGTTCACTGACCATTCCGCTTTAAAGTACTTAGTCAATAAGCCAGTGTTAGGAGGAAGGACCTGCAGATGGTTACTCCTATTTCAGGAGTATGATTTTGAAATTATTGTAAAACCAGGAAGATTAAATGCCGGACCTGATCATCTATCGCGGATAGATTCAGGAGAAGAACCAAGTAATTTAGAAGATAATTTGCCAGATGCACAATTGTTTTCTATCCAGATCGCAGATGAGTATTATGCTGATATTATCCACTTTCTCACTACAGGGTGGGCACCAGTTGAGTTTACTAAGCAGCAAAAGAAACAGTTAGTTGTTAAAGCAGCAGACTTTAGCTTGATCGCAGGACATTTATATAAGCTAGGTCCAGATGAATTCCTACACAGATGCGTTATGCCACACGAAAAAGAGGCCATTATCAGAGAAGCACATTCAGGTACCGCAAGAGGTCATTTCGCAGGAAAGTCGACTGCGCAAAAAATTCCAGCTGCAGGATTATGGTGGCCTACTTTGCACAAAGAAACTAAGGAGTTTTGCAGATGCTGCAATATCTGCCAGAGGGTGGGAAAACCTTCGCGACGAGATGAAATGCCGCTGCGACCACAGATTACACTGCGAGCATTTGACAAGTGGGCTATAGATTTCGTGGGTCCTATCAACCCACCAGGAAAATGAACTGGTGCGAGATACATCATCACAGGAACAGAATACCTCACCAGGTGGGCAGAGGCCAAAGCAGTAAGGAATTGTGATGCTGCTACAGCTGCACAGTTCATTTTTGAAAACATCATAAGTAGATTTGGATGTCCAGCAATTTTGATGAGTGATCAAGGCACACGCTTTTTGAACCGCATTATTGAGGCCTTGATGGAGGAATTTCAGATACAGCACCATAAGAGCACTCCCTACCACCCACAAGCTAATGGTACAGTGGAGGATTTTAACAAGATTCTAGAAATGATCTTACTAAGATCTGTAACAGCCAAAGAAATGATTGGGATCTCAGGGTTAATGCTGTATTATGGGCTTATAGGACTACATGCAAGAAACTTACAGGACACACACCTTTCAGCTTGGTGTATGGACAAGAGGCTGTTATGCCTATGGAATATATTATTCCCAGTTTAAGAATTGCTCAGATTACCGAGATGGCTGATACAGATACGATGAATGAAAGACTAGCGCAGTTGCTTTCCTTAGAAGAAGACAGATTCATCGCAGGATTCCATCAGAAAGTGCAGAAGGCACGAGAAAAAGCTTGGCATGACAGGCACATCAAGAGCAAGAGTTTTTAGATAGGAGACCTAGTGCTCCTTTATGACAGCAAGTTTATTAAGTTCCCAGGGAAGTTCAAGACGCATTGGTTGGGGCCATATCAGATTCAGTAAGTTACAGAAGGAGGTGTCATTCAGCTCAGTAAACTGAACAGGGAGCTTGTCCCTACCTTGATTAATGGTAGTAGACTTAAGATTTATAGTGATAGCCACTCCACCTCCTAGCCCTAACTCAGACAGTTTATGTAAGTGCAGATGTCCAGTGTAGTTGAAAGGAGGCATCACACCGATAACTAGTGTACACTTAAAAAGTTCCAAGTATGAGGAATCGCATCAGAAAAGTGTATGTTGCACAAGTCATAGGACACTTGCGGAGTTTTTTTGAACGTTGCAGAGTTCATGCCAACACTTTGGTTCAAAACGCTGCAGTGTGACATCGCAGCGATGCGATGTTCCCCGTGCCACGTGGATGATTTCGAAAAGAGACAGAGGGCTACTCACTTTGCCTTCTGACAAGCAGTTAATGTAAATATGACCAGTATACGTTGCCCTAGATTTGGAAACAGTATAGTGATTTTCCCAGATTTGGTAAATCTTGGTCGAGATTGTCGGCGCCTGCACACAAGTCTCAAGGGAGATTTGATTAGATTTCAGCACTTACTGAGGATAGGGACGACAGATGTTGTTTTATCCATGCAATTAATACCACCGACGGGTCTAGTCTAAGTGACCATTGGTTCAGAGATTATCTCCTTCGTTATAAATACACAGATCATTCACGCAGAAGGGTTACTTTTGCGATTTCTGAAGGGTTACAGAGCAATTTGAAGAGTTTTCCCTGTGCAGAGATACTCCAGTTACAGAGTGCTGGTTTTCCCCAATTTTGCAGCCATTACCATTCCAGAGTATTGCACCGAGTGGTGTATGTCCGAGGAGGAACCTTTAGAAGACATTGTGAGATGATTCCAGGGTGGTGGCCTCAAATCTGTTATGACAACGCCACCCAAGGTTGTGAAATTAGGTGCATCACAGGTCAGACAACCACCAAGGATGAGGAGCCAAGCTCAGATAGTAGAAGAGTCCAGCCCAGAGCAGAAAGAAGAAGTTCATATGGCAACAGAATACATCATGCCACGAGTTGAGAATGCACCAGAGGTAACCATTCCCAAGGGTGCTAAGTTTCCTGTTCCGCTACCGTCGATTGATTCTCGTGTAAAGGAAGATGGAGATCTGTTAGGATATGCTCTTGTTCTCAAATTTACAGACTATAACCTTGGAGACAATAAGACATATCCTCAGTTTCGGCCAGACCGGTATCTTATGGTTCAGAGGAACCCGAGGACCGATGCAGATGAGTTTGTTCCTATGGAATATGTCCAGATTCTTGAGCGCTCAGGCTTGCTCAATTTGTTGAGAATACCACATTGTGGACGAGGTGCAGAGGTTAATGCTGTGGTGCGCGTGCTACTTTCCCATGTACATGGAGGTTACCTCTAGTTGGGTAACCAGGTCGATCTTAATGTCGACTTAATACACTGCATCACTGGGCTATCCAAGAGCGAAAAGGACCCTCAAACACATATATCAAGTAAGAGCAAGGATTCCAAGCTACTAGCAACCCTAGTTAACAAGTATAAGCTACAGAGAGGAGGTCAGGCTTATGACCTCACAGCAATAGCAAATGATACACTTAGATTCACAGCCAGTCTACTCGCAGGCATACTGTTAACTAAATTTCACCTGAAAGAAGTCACAGGATCATTAATTCACCTTGCCATACAGGTTGCAGAAGGTGAACAATTTAATTGGTGCCTATTTTTATTAAATATTTTTCTTCAAGATTGTTTAACAGCACAGGATGAGGAAAACCACCCCTTCCATTTTTTGTGGCTGCTTATATTATGCGCATTCGTCGGGTGGAAAGAGCCACCCCATACCCAGTTTCTATAGCTACGAAGCAGCGACTGTAGAGGTGCGATGTATGCAAATTTATGGGAGAGCAACAGCCAAGCCAAGAAAAAAATCAATATGATAGTATTCTATGAATACTATAACCTGTTGAAGAGAGTCATCCAGGAGACACCACGGATCAGCATGGAGGTTGTGGACATGTGTGATAATCGGCTTGATTTCATGGCAGACAGCCATACAATCTACCTAAGGCCAAAAGGGTCTAGAATGGATAACTGGGCCAATGGTTCGTTCAGGATGACAGTGCAGGATGTAGAAGATATCATCAAATACTTTGATGAAGAGTGGAAGAAGGCATTAGAAGATGCTACAGCACCACCACCAGGTACCGCACAAAAAAACCCATCAGACGAAGGAAAAGACAAAGTGGGGTCCAAGAAGAAAGATACAGCAGAAGTACCACCACCGGCACAAAAGAGGAAAGATACAGCAGAAGTGCCACCAAAGGCACAAAAGAGGAAAAAATCCAAAGCCTCAAAGCGAACTACAGAGACCACACTAAAAGAAGATGACTATGAAATCATCGCAGCGAGATTGCAGGACGTGATGCAGGAATCATTTTAGGCGATGCAGACATCGCAGGACAAGCTACAGAGCACGATAGATAAGCAGCTTTCGGAGTTGAAGGAACTAACTGAGAAGACTTCCATGATGCAGACTTAGCTAGCTAAGGCGACAGCTGGAGAAAGCTCAAGACAGTCAATTTCCCGCGAGGAATTCGTTGAAAAGGATAGCATCAATATAGTGCTGATAGCGTCATGGAGCATCCAATTCCCTACTTTGATGATAGATGTGCAGATACAGGTTAAACAACTTGTCAAGGTTAATCTGGCACAGTTCCCTGTTGATCAATTATAGATGATCCAACAATAGATAGCCGCAGAGCTCAGGGATAGAGAGCTTGCGACCTATAAACATAACACTCAGCTGAGACAACAGAATGTAGAGCTCACCGCAGGCTTAAAGACAAAGGCGGAGGAGTTAAGACAACATGAAGAAAGAAAACAGGATCTAATTCAGGTCCTGCAGAACATCGCATTGGAGTTACCCTAGTGTAACATCAAGTTTGCCTTACCTCTCACGCAGAAGGTAAGAAGAATAAAAAATAGAGCAAAGGCTCTGGAAGAGATAGTGGTCAAGATGGAGGAAGACCACAAGGCGCAGATTGCTGAGCTTGAGGCTCAACCACCTGGGACACCTAAGGCAGACAAGGAAGCAAGGGCAGAGGCCTTTAGACTCACTTCAACATAGATGAAGTGTCGCATAGATGATGCAGTGTCATTACTAGCTGATGTGAAAAAGACATGGACGGAGCTAGATGAGCTCCTAGATAGATTGGAGTTGCAGCAGAGCATCTAGTCTCTCAAGATATAATATATAAACCAGTTCCCGTGGACATAGCTTCCCCCCTAGAGGTGAACCATGTAAAATACGTGTGTTGTGCGACTGTTCATGTGATTGTGTTTACTTATTTTCCATCTGTTATTCATTACATGAACTTTGCTTAATAGTTAATGAATGTATGTATGCTATCTGTTAGTTTATAGTAGCTTAGAAGTTTACTTGCAAGTTGAATCCATTAAGTATTCTGTGTATGAGTTTACCAGTGCTTGATTCATGATAGTTAACAGTTACAGTGTTAAATGACCTCTGTATGTTTAGTTCAGCAAGTTGAGCATAAGTAATGTCCAGTGGGTTATTGTAGAAGCTTAAGTGAAGATTGTGTAACACCCTTATGAAGGTTAACTGAACTATTATACTAAGAGATAAATCCTTTGGACCTTAAGAGTTGGTGAGCAGATTGAATATTACTGTAGGAAATATCGCAGTATAGAAAGGCGATATCGCACTATCGGAGGAGCCACGGTGTGAGATATTGCAGGAGAAGAGTTGAGTGGAGGAGAAAGTTTGCGCATCATCCTAGAAGCTGTGATGCGACAAGACCCAGTAATCTAGCAGAGTCAGCTAGGAAGAGAGAAACAGCGCATCGTTGAGAGATCCCGCTGGCTGAGAAGAGACAGAGAACCCTATGATGCTACAGAACCCGGTTGAGGACACTTGAGTCTTCAGCCACCCCATCCAAGATCACTTCGGGTGAGACTTCAGGTCGTTCTACAGTCTGTTGCCAAAATGGCCAGTGAGCTAGGGGTTTTGTTGGTACAATAAAGTAAACCCGGGTCTGCCCAGTAATAACCAACACACACCTTTCAATGAAGGCTTTGTTTGTGCTCAAATTGATCAACTTGTACCCTTTTTAATATTCAGAGTACCCAACAAATAGACACTCTTGGCTTTGGGGCTGCAAAGCCTTCCTCTTTTTTGTTGGAATTCTAGCCCAAGCCCTTGAGCCAAAAATCCTGAAATGAGTCACATCTGGCTTGTGCCCACTCCATGCTTAGAAAGGAGTCATACCATCAAGTTGTTTATGAGGCACCCTATTCTGGATATAGGCTACACAATTTATAGCTTCGGCCCAAAACTTTGGTGGCAAAGTCTTAGCCTCCATCATGCAGGTTTCCATCTCTTTTAGTGATCTGTTCTTCCTCTCAGCAACACCATTATGTTGTGGTGTGTAAGGGATAGAATGCTACATCTGAATACCTATATCTACACAATATTGAATAAACTCAGACTTGACATACTCACCACCATTTTTAGATCTGAGGACCTTGAGTTTCCTCCCATACTGGTTTTCAACCAAAGCCTTAAAGACTTTGAAGAGGCCAAAAACTTCAGACTTGTGTTTCAGGAAGTAAACCCAGCAATACCTAGAAAAGTCATCTATGAATGTCAATGCATATTTTGCCTGACTCATTGACATATGAGGAAGTGGGCCAGCAACATCACTGTGGATCAACTCAAGAGGTGTAGAGGTTCTCTCATGACTAGCTTTCTCAAATTTATGCTCTAGGTGTTTTCCTAAGATGCAACCTTGACAGACTCCTTTGGAAAACTTAATCTTTGGTAACCCTATGACCATTTCTTTTTCACTAAGATCAGAAAGATACTTGTAATTTAGGTGGCCAAATCTTTCATGCCAAATATTGCTTGCATCATTAGCATGAATCAGAAGAGAAGAGGGGTTTGAGTAGGGTAGGAAGTGTGATAACATGTATACCTTCGAAGTGTGATTTGCAACTCCTTTTGCAATGACTTTACCACTTGAGATATCTGTGATCTCAACTTCATCAGGGGAGAATATGACCTTCTTTGGAGACCCTGTGTGGGTCATCTGATACACTAATAAGAGGTTAGAGGCAAGACCTGGAACATACAACACATTGCTGAACTTACCATGGTCAAGATCAATCCTCCCTTTGCTGAAACTTTTAGTGAGAGAGTCATCTCCCAGTCCTATTGGTGGACCTTTCGACATGTCAAGTGAGGTGAATGCCTCCTTGGTCGAAACCATATGTCTTGAAGCTCCAGAATCAATGATGAAACTAGGTGAGCTTGATGTGCCAGCAACCAATGCATGAACTCTCTCTCTATCTTCTGAACTTGATCCTCCTTCCCTCTTCTTTGAGCTGTCTAGAAGGGAGATGCCATTCTTCTCCAGGATTTGGGTCAGCATGTCTATTTGCTTCTTCATGTAGGAGCTTTCAGAATGATTTCCCTTACTGCAGTATGCACACTTTCTCATTTATCATTTGTTCTTCTTCTTCTATGGGTTCTTCTTGGAACCTTGAGGCTCCTCTGGAGACTTGTTCTTGTCTCTCTTTTGCTCAGGTGGCTTTTTAGCTTTCTTCTTGCTTTTTGAATCCACCCTCGAATCTCCAGCAACCAGAGCTTGGTCTTTGGATGGTTTGATGGTGCCCATCATCACCAATTTATCTTGTTCTTGTGTGAGAGATTCCAAGAAATCTGCAAGGCTAGGCATTTTCTAGGCTCGAGCTGTCAACTTTGTGGCATAGAAGGTTGATACAAACACTGAATAGTCAGGGCCAAGCTTCGAGAGTATGGCCAAAACCATTTTTTCACCTTCTTTTCAATCCCACATTGTTTTAGCTGCAAAACAAGTGCTTTGAACTTTGAAAAGTAGAGTTGCAGGGATTCAAAGCTATTGGGACTTAGGGAGATCAATTCATTTTCAATTTGATGTCCCCTCATCTCATCTGTCTTTCCAAAAATATCAACAAACTTCTCCCATAATTCATTAGGTTATGTCAATCCATCAAGATGGAAAAGGAGGTCTCTAGATATGCTCAGACACAGGAGACCATAGGCCTCATCTCTCCTGTTGTCCCATTTAATCTTCTCTGCAGCCGCATTGGGCTCTGCTTCTGTTGCCATAGTCACTCTGTAGAGGCCTTTTTCTCTCAACAGTATCTCCATCTCTTCTTTCCATTCAAATAAGTTAAATGGAGTCAAGATGTTCTTCTGAGATTGATCCATAGCTCAAAAATTGTCCCGTCAGTCAGCAGAATGCTCCCAGTCAATGATATCAAACCTACAATACAAATTGGAAGGAGAGAAATCGATCTACAAAGGCTCTGATACCATGTGTAAATTTAACCCAGGTGTTAGAACAATTACACTCACAATAATTGCCAATTACACATGCAAATTACTCATAAAAGGAGACTGAATATGGAGCAGAACACTAATCTGTATTGAATAAGTGTACAATAGCCAACCCTGTGAAGTCATAGGCTACCACAATAAATAATTACATGAGAGATTCGAATGCGTAAGGATGCCATTCGAATTTAGTCAAAAGCAAGCTTACTAAATCTAAGCAAATCCCCCATAGGTGCATAAAGTACTTTCCAAATCTATCTAGGAGCTCACAAATTGGCAAAATCAATTAGGCAAGCTAATAGGTGGTGGAAGGACAAATCATACATGTTTTTCATAGGAGAAAAGAGTGGAGGATGATGAGGACAAAAAACAAGTTAACTTTACCTAGTCAAACTTTCCTAATTGCCTTAAAACACTACTAGATTTTGATCCAAAATCCGACGGTTTTTTTCGACGGCGCGTGGATTTTTTCTTTTAACCGTGCCAAAAATCAGAAAGATTAATTTTTTTTTTGAAATGGTGGGCATAGGTGTCGCTTAAGCGACGGCAATTCTCCTAAGTGTCGCTTAAGCGACGGCGCTAAAATTTCTATCTCCCTAAGTGTTGCTTAAGCGACGGCTATCTTCTTAAGTGTCGCTTAAGCGACGGCTCTAAAATTGCTCGATTTTTAAAAAAATACACTTAATACAGGAATGTGATCTCTAAGGACGTAGTCAAGGTCACATTTTTTTTTATCATCACATAAAGCCATCTAGATCTTTGTGGAGGTGATACTTAAATACTCAAGGTTGAGTCGCTTATCCACACTTGAGGTGGTTATATTAGAATTCCAAAACTAGGATTTTCATTAGGTGCAGGAATTTGTGGGATGTTTTTTTACTTGAGTTAGATATTGTTGGTTGCTGAAAAGTTTGGGAATCCTTACAAAACATAAGCCAATACCCATTGATTCATTCTTACTTTCACTAGCCATTTTCAATGTGTTCATAACCATCCAACAAGAGAGCTATTAAAAATACCAGTTACTTTCTTTGAGAGGAATAATGATAAGTTGAATAGGATTGCATCATTATTTCTCTCAATGAGAAACATGGCATGTGTAATAGGAAACATGTATATTAAAATCCACATATATGCTCCTTTGACAAACATGGTTGAATCATTTTGCATTTCTTATATTTTCTTCATAAAGTTGTTGTATTTGTTGTTTTCACAGTTAGTTCCTATTTGAAAATTCACTCCTCATGCCTAGCATCATAGTGGACCTAACACTATCCAAATTTTCTTTGAGGCCTCAGAGGTCCACAACTTGGGAATCCAGGTCATTCAACATGCACACACATGCATTTGTGATCGGATCTATTGTGCTCAGATAGATATTAATCGACACTCCCACACACACACC
>LPNX010492842.1:10548-20841 GCA_001517045.1 Pseudotsuga menziesii | reverse complement strand
TAAGCCTTTATTAAGATACAGTTTGACCGATATCCGAGGAATTGAGAAGTAGGCTTTGATGTATCTATTAGCAATACATTTGATTCTGTGTACTTATTTCGATATTGGGACCACACGTCGCTTAGCCTTTTCTCATAAAACTGTATCATAGTACATGATTTGGATTTTGTTTGCAAGTGACAATGGGACCTATCCCATATGAATTCAAAGTCACTTGTATCAATATTTGATTTTTCAAGTACTTGTCAAATGTACTTGTTAGTAACATTTGATGTCCATATCGCAACATCATAATGTTTTAAGCAGTATTTTAATACTTCTAATTGAAAAGGCCTACAAAAGTAGGATCTATCACCAAGCTCCCAATCTGGTTTTCTTTGAATTTGACAACTCGTTTCATCTTTGGAATATGATGAGAAGAATACTCCTTCCATTTCAAAGATCAACAAGATCTTTCGACTGATATTAACTCCCATCTGCATTGCTGCCACATATATAACATTAACATATTTTCACTTCAAAACTTGATTGCTTAATGGCATCAAAACATATCCAATATATTTCCACTCCCAAACAAACAAATTAATGAAAAAAATAAAAGTAATTTCCGTGGAATAGTTTTTTTATACAAACACATTCAACTACTACTCAAATCACTAATTTTTAAGAATTGTAATAAGATAAACTACAATTTAAAAATATAATTACAATAGTCGAATTCATTTGAACTAATTATATGTTAATATCTACATACTACCTAAATTTACAGTTTTAAAGTTTAAATCAAGCAAACTATTTATATGTTCATTTTTACATACAACCTCATACGATATTTTAATTTTCAAGAAATTATAAGAAAAATTCATATAAGCACATTGCAATGAAATTCAAATCAAAATTTAAAAATATAGTTACAATGGTCCAATTGAAACCAATTATATGTTAATTTATACACACCACCTAGATTTACAATTTTTTAAATTTCAATTAAACAAGCTAATTATAGGTAATTTTTACATACAACCTGATATGATTTTCCATTTTTTTAATTTCTAAGAAATAAGAAAATTTCATATGATAACATTGAACTAACATTCAAATCACTGATTTGGAAGAGTTATAATGATCAATTAAGTCGCAATTGATAAATACACTGCAATTGCTCAAACATAGTAATTGTACGTTAATTTATACATACAACCTAATACAATTATTTAATTAATATGGAATACTACATTTTTATGCAAACACATAAGACTATTATTCAAATCACTAACTTTTTATAACTCAATATCTCAATATAAATAAACAAAATAATAATATGTTAATTTATAATAATGACACAACAACAATCCTTATATGAGTATTATGAAATAATATTGACATTAAATTGATAATAAAATAAAACACAGTAATAACACATCACATGTAGAATTAAGTCATCAAATGTACAATGACCAAGAATTTATATTATAAACTTCAAGGTTTTGTTTATAGAGGAAATGAATAACAGTCATCTTAATGTACTATTAAAAGTCATTAAAGATTCTTCAAAATATCTCAAACATCGGGTGCCTTGTAGAATTTATTCAATAAGCTCCACAGATCAGCGATCAACCATTTATCCTCATTCTTTCCATCAAACGAAGGGGCAATAATCAAATTTTATTTGGGATTTTCTTTCTTTGTCTCCATTGAACAATCCACTAGAATAGTGTTAGTAGCATCATATTGAGAATACATTCTCCACACTTTTTTCAGATGTTTTTTGTATATAACTTTTGTTGAATTATCAATGGCATTTTTTCCCTTTTGTTGGTTGCAATCTGAAGCAGTCCATGTAAACAAAAATTTAGCTTGTAATGTTTCTGAAACCAGCTTTTTCATAACTCTTGTTGTGTTTTGTTTCAAAGATGTCATCCAAATTGCAATGTCAAGAGATTATTTTCTGGAACACATTTCAAGAAATGTTTTTGCATGTGGACGAAACCAAAATGATTTCTTCTCTATCATGTAATCAGCGGCCCTTCCCATTTTCTCAATAAATTCTTTTTGTGATGCATCACCATCAACGCTCTGATAGAAAATGTTATTCAATTCAAAAATAACTAATTTATTTTGGCTTATAATAGCTGCAAAACAATAATGGATAACATAGTTAATTCATTTTATTCATGCTACATAAATTATTAATAAAAAAAATTGTTGAAGAAATACACTCACTTTGAGTATTTTGTGTACTAGTTATAGATAAGCCACACTTCTCTTGTATTGTCTTCATAGAACCTAGAGCCAAAATAACAAACCTTCAATCAAATACCAATAATACTTCTTTTAATCAATTTTTGTTTTATAAGACATTTTATGTTTAATTGAAAATAAGAGACATGTGAAGTACCTGATATGATATCATGTTCTTGACTATGGATTTGTTTCACATTCCCTTGATCATTGTCTTTTTTCTCCTTATTTGCCACTGTAATAAACATATGAAATGTTATAAAATGTATCAATGAATAAAATTCATTAAATAAATAGACATACAATAAATCATATTAAAGACCTGTGATGGTATTATGTTTTTCATTATAGTTCTTTGGCACATTCTCTTGATTCATGTACTCATTCTCCTCGTCTGTAACTATAACCAATATATGAAATGTTATGAATTATACATGAACATTTTTTTCTAAAATAAAGAGAAACACCAAAATAAGCACACTATATGATATCATGTTTATTATGCCAATTGATATTCCATCTCCAAAATTAATTGCAAAGCTACATGGTTAATGTCTTGTTCTTATATTTATTTAAATACAAACATTCCAAAATATTATGACATGTGGAAACAAATAAATTTTAAAAATAATAAGAACAAAACAAATTATGTACCTGGTGTGGTATCTTCTTCTTCCTGTATTTTCATCTCCAAACGTTCGTCAACATTGTGCACATTATGTTGATCATTGCTTTGTTGCATAGTGTCGTTATTTGTTTCTTTACAATATCCACCATTAGTATTTATAGACTTGCTAGTCAAAATATCTTAACAACGAAAGAAACAAAATAGTTATAGTAGTTATAGTAAACAACTTGTTAATCAAGATTTCTAAACAACAAAAGAAACAAAATAAATTATGTACCTGGTATGGTATATTCTTCGTCTTGTATTTGCATCTCCAAAATTTCTTCAACATTGTGCACACTATGTTGATCATTGCTTTGTTGCAAAGTGTCATCATTGTTTTCTTTACAATATCCACCATTAGTAGTTATAGTAAACATCTTGTTAATCAAGATTTATAAATAGCATAGAATCCAAAGAATCACTAGAGAAAGAACAAAACAAGTACAATACCTGGATATTCCAACAGCAATATATTAGATATTGGTTTTTGCAATTGGAAGGATTCTTGATTAGTCAACATGGTAGTCCTTTGTAACTCATTTTCTATGACACATGCCATTCTTCTTCCATATGTACATCAAGCCTTCTGTAAATTTGTCCCCGCATAAAGAGAAATCATCAAATTTAGATCACTATGTTGTTGATGCATTTGCAATAATTCTTCCCAGAATTCAAAATCTCTCTCATTTTCATCAGATATGTCTCTAAAAGTGTGAGAGTATCTTGAGGCCTCTAAAATTTTTGACTCTTCACTATAGAAATGTATAGTTAAAACTATATCATAACTATAGTTATTTTGTTCTTTATATTCATAAATACCGGTAGCCATTTTATACTTGACATTTGAGTCCTTGACAACAATCTCCAGAGCTTGGCGTACATCCTTACAAGACCAAATTTCTACTAAGATAATCATAGTAAAATCTTTCAACCCATTTTTTTCAATGAAAAATCGAAACAATTCAATATAGTGATCCTTAAGGAATGATTCATCTTTCAAAGCCAATGTATCCAACACAACAAAGTCAGTGTATAACATTGGTTGAAACTGAGAAGGAAAAGAGTGCAAAAGTGTTGACAAGAGGCTAGGACCCCCATAATGACAACCAAATTCAAAATTGTTCTCAATTTCCTGTATATCTGTCGATGCATCAATTATTCTATCACGGACCTCATAGGCTTGTGGAGAAAGGGAATCTATTTTTGTATTTCGTGATCCTTTTACATATTTACACCCTTCCATTGTCTTACAGAAGTTGGAAAATATGATATCAGTAATTCCATAATGCTCAAGAATATTGGATATTGTAAGAATCTTATCATTCAAATTATTATCATGACTTTTGCAATATGTTACCATTGCCTCCAAAATTGTTCTTTTGGTTTTCAATTGTGAACAATAATCTTTCATTTTTATGGCATTGGTTGGATGGTTCATTGGAATAGAAAACCAGAAAGTTCCATCCAATAGTTTATCTGCTACAGAACACATTTCTTCAGCGGTTAGTCCCTGAAGGGGACGGAAAGAACTTGATACCAAACTGTTTAGACTATGTTAAGTCAGTAAATTTTCTCTTCAATTTTGGTTTGTATCCTCCATTTTTGGTTGGTTTTTCCATTTTATTTCAATTAAGGTTTTGTTTTAAGTCTCATTTTTAGTTTCCTTTAGGAACTTTTTAGTGGATTAAATGGTTTTTTTTGAGCTTGCTTTTTATAGATTTGTTTTAATTTTGGTCCTTTGTATTTTAAAGGGGTTAAAGAAAGGTCATTATATCAAATATTTGATTCATGAATGTTTATTTGGAGCTTACCTAGACATGATTATCACTTTAGCAGCTTTTTAAACCTCCGACAAATTAGCAAAAAGCTGAAAATGGCAAAAAATTAGCTTGGGAGATATTCTTGTAGCGTTGGACAAAAATTTTACAAAGGGCGCGCTACAAGAATATCGCGGCACTTTGTTTTTTCAATTTTCATGCAAGTTTTCATCATGCTTTTGATCTGGGAATGACTAATCGTATTGGGTGAGTTGTTAAGCACATGTAAACTGCAGTTTCAGCACGATTTTAGGTGGTTTTCAGTCTCGAAACAAATCAGGCTCATCATTGCTTATAATGTGGAATCAGTTGGATAGTTATGAGTAAATCTCGGTATAAGCTGGCATAATTTTCTTTTCACATGCATGATCAGAGTAATGGAGGGCTCGTGAAGTAAAGTTAACTGCTCGAAAGGTGGATTTTGTTTCTATAGAGCATAGACAGAGTTATGAATGATGGCGAAAATTAGGGCTTTTTCAATCTCGCAACCTGTAGTCAAAGTAACCATATGAAGAAATCTGTACGCTCAGGAAGAGGTGATTGACAGCTCAAAATGAAGGTTTAAACCGTTGCAGTTGAAAAATTGACAGGTATTTCAATATAAACCCTTAAAATTGAAAAATTGGGATTTTCTCGCTGGAGGTCATTCTGGAGAAATTGGTTGATGCAGAGGATAGAATACATTCCAAAATGAGATATTAAACCCAGAAATAACTGCCTGGAGCTGTGCTGATGAATGTTATTGAACAGAGCATCAAAATAACCTTAAGTTTAAAGCATTCAATTTTTGGAATTTCGAGATAGTTTGAGGGAAAAGTTATTTGTGCTTTGGCTCTCCAATACATTCAAAAGAACTTTGACATTGATGTATTATGGCTGTAATGAACTGACTGATCGTATTTCTCTCAGACCTAATTCCAATTTGAATCAGAGTCTACAGGAAGCATCATTGGAGTAAATTGTAGACTGTTTTATTATGCTCATCCTTTACAAAGAAAATTTTCAGTTTGCTTGAGAAGCTGATGATAGTTGTCATCTCTGCAAGGTCAATTGTTAGAAGAACAATGTTGGCATTTTTATCAGGTTTCAATAAGAGTCTCTGGTCTAAAATGAAGATATATGTAATACCTTGAGGATTGCTGAAAACCGGGCTGTTTGGTGTAGAATGAAGCATAAGAATGCAGGTACAGGAAGGTCTAGTAGCACTTCGATGAGCTGAAAAGAGATAGTGTGAGATGAATAGTCTGCAATCCGCTTTTAAAAGTGACAATAGAGTTGTGCAGAATGGTTCATGAATTGCTAACAGATTAAGGATACTGATACACAGTTGTTAATAGGTTGAAGATTGTTTTTGTTCAAAAACAGTCTGTTTGGTGATTGATTTCAAAGCTTTTCCAGACCTAGCTTGTATAGTTGAGACAGAACAGCATGAAACCCTTGAAGATGTGAATTTGACCCCATGTTGGGAAGTTTTTACTTCATCTTTTAAATAAACAGGCCTGTCCAGGAGTATATAGCAGATTTTGAAAAAAATTAAAGGAGCAGAAAGCCAGTTTATAAACATCTTCTAAACCCTAAAACCAGATAGCATCTAATTTCTGAAGGAGAAAGATGGGAAAGAGTGGCAAAAGTGGTAAGATCAATAGGGCTAAGCCCACTGACTTAAACTGGATTAAGAAGCTCCCAGATTGTGCTGAATTGTTCCAACAAGTAGGTTGGCTAAATTTCTTCAGGAAGGTAGATGGCTACAATGCACAGGTTTCTTGTAAGTTTGCTCAGGGACTTAAAGATGATATGGTCATCCTGGATGCTTTAAAATTCAAATTGACTGTAGAACTAATTGCAGAGGCCACTGAGATCAGTAATGAGGGTGAGCATTGGTTCAAAAAGTTACCTTTTGATTTTGAACCACAAAGGTACCTGTTACCTAATGTGACTCCTGATTGGAACAAGGGTATTCCTATTCAAAATTTCAGGAAAGAGTGGATTGAGCCCATCAGAATATTACAGAGCTATGTGACTTGTGAAGGCAGGTATTCATATGTATTTAAATATCATTTTAGATTCCTCCAACACATAGTAGGAGTCTCAAAGATGAACCTGCCCTTCTTTTTTTTAAAGAGCATGCAGAAGATGTCTAGCAGGATAAAGCAACATGAAGATCACACCTCTCAATCAATTTTTCACCATGGTCTGATCAAACTGATCATCACCACTGTATTGCAACATGAGGATAGGACTTGGGACTTCTTTCTGTTCTGGTCAGATGTTCATCCCGAGCAGGAAGATCAGCAGCCTAAGAGGCAGACTGATAAAGGAAAAGTGATGATGAAAAAGTTAGGTCATATAGCCAAACCTGCAGACAAGGATGATGTTAAGGCTAAGAAGGTAGCAGAGCAGGTAAAGGTTGACAGTCAATTCAAAATGTCTTCAGTTGGCTCTAAAAGCAGGTACTCATTGTTTGCAAGAGAAAAAGTGCAGCCTAGCTTGCAATTGACACCAGTAGCAGTTTCTGAAGAACCTAAGACTATTGTTCAAAAGAAGGCTGCTATACCTGAAGATGAAGTTCAAACCAAACCAAGAAGTCCCCTCACCATTTTGTCTGAGGATGACGGATACTTATTAGAAGATGAGCAGCAAATTGCTGAAGCAGGGTTAAGTGCTGAAGCCTGTGGAGAATTCCTCACCTCAGACATCAAAGAAGCTAAAACTCATAAAAGGAAAAAGAGGACTGTAGCTTCATATAGAAAGCCTAAAACTAGGCCAACCAATAAGCTAAGGTGGAACATGAAAAGGCTACTTAATCCTCAGTTGGATTCCAAACAAAAGACTATTGTAATTGATACTACTTCAAGTGAAGAAGTAGAAGTTGGTAAAATAGACATCAAAAACAAAGGAAAATCAGTGGTTAGTCCTTCTTCTCCTCAACCTGCTGTGTTAGAAAAATTGTCACAGTCTGTAAAAGAAACAAGTCAGCCTATTTATAAATTATCTGAAATAATTTTTGAGATAAAAGATAGACTCTTGAAACAGCAGGAAGAAGAAAAGGAAAAAGCATGTCCTCTTGAAAATCAGGAATGGGAGGAGGAAGATGAAGCTATACTCAAGCAAGCAGGAATTATAGAAGAGTCTATTATTCATGTTGATTTCTCACATTTTTTAATGCAGGATGCAAATGAACTGGAAAACCCTAGTTTTGATGATGAAAGCTTACAGGAAAGAGTTCAGAAATACAAGCAACAGGTAAAACAATTACAAGAGACTAATGACAGTTTATTTAAAGTCAACAAGGGGCTTATAGAGGAGTTGCAAGATGTCCATCATCATTTCCTACAACTATCAAAAGTGTCTAAAGAAGTGCTAAAAACGAAGACAGTCACTGACAGGTATTCTACAAAGCTAGAGAAGACAGTTGAAAGTTTACAACAGGAGAATGAAGACCTTTGGAAAAAGATAGCTCATATGAAAAAGAAACATAGAAGAGAAAAGAGGAGGTCTCAAAACCTAGATGGTTTAGACCTACTTGCTGAAGTAGCGAAGGAGCTTTGAATCAGTTATGCTTTGATTAATGAATCAGTTTGACAAACAGTTTTTATTAATGATTAGCTATTTTTATCAATTTTATAATTTTGTAAAAAAGTACTTTTTACTTTACCTTAGTGATTCGATGGAGACAGTTAGGATGTGAGACCTAACTAATTTTGGGAGAATGTTCCTATTTAGATGAGTTAGCAAGACATTGTTAGGGTTCTAATTTTTTTGGGAGCATCAGGAGATTTACAAGACTGTTTTGTCTGCAAACTTGTTCAGAGATAAGTACTGTAACTCTTATAGGCATTTACTGATAAAATAATGAGATATACATGACCTTTATCCTTCAGTTGTTTGTATTGGCTTCATTTTTCTTCTTGTCTAGTTGCTTAAATTGACAGATTCATTGCTGGTTAATGTGTGTTTGCTGGTAATGCGTGTTGTTTATGTATGAACCTTAATGTTGTTTCTGATTGGATCTTGTTATATATGTTATGCATCTTTATCAGTTTATGTTTATGATTTAGTTGTTACTTTTCTTCTGAATGTATTCCCTGACTGTTCTTGAATCTTACAACCATTTAAATCATACCAAAAACCCTAAACTTTGTTTTATTTATTGATTTTTACTCTTGAGATTGTGTTGGCTTGTTCCCCTAGCCTTAGGAACAATTTCTGGCACAAACAGACTATTTGTCTTATAGTTTGGATCCTTAGGTTGGTTTGGAGAACACATTAATGTCCCTAGTTTGTAACAATTAAAAACAACTTCCCATTTATCCCAAGTAGTATCATCAAGATATAACAAGACTTTTTTTTCAGCAAAGTTTGTTAGTGGACAATCGAAGAAAGAGCACAATATTTCATCATCAACCTGTTAAAAAATAACAAATATAAATTAGTAAGAATGTGATATCAAAAATAAAATAGCCATGAATTTAGTTAAAACAATATAAACTAAGTGCAAAAAAAAAAATTGCATACCTTGTCTTCAGCCGTCTTAGAATTCCCACCTTTTTGTTTCTTTAATTTATTTGTGGCAATTAGGAATTGTCTTGCAGATCGCACATAATCAATGAATGGAGTTTTGAAGAACACTTTGTTTGCAGAATTTAACTGGCAGCAAATACTAATCACCACACTAGGAGCAACTAATGGATCTAAGAATCGAGCATTACGTTCTTTGTACTTCTGTTTTGCCTCCCCAGATAGACTGAATTTAGGATTTGATAATATTTCTTTTGCTACTTGAATGGTGTGTTGCCCATTAACTATCCAAAAATTGATGTTATTGGCATTTATATCCATTTCATTCATGATTTTCACAGGGTTTCCAATCAGATCAGACTCTTTTGTGTCAAATGGAATCAGAAGAGCATCAGGCAATGATGCTTGAAATTTATATAGGAATGATTTTATTAATAATCGAACATTTAAATCATCCCGTGATCTCAATTTATATAAATTGGGTGCTTCTATACATCTTTGAACATCCACCTTCATGCTAAAAGAGCTTGAAAATAAATAAGTGTCCTTAAAATTTTCATGGATTTCATCGCATTGGTCAGCAAGCTTCTCTATCTGAGAGTCTTCTTTTTGGGATTTTACAAACTCTGTAGTAGGCATGAACTCACTTTACTTAATGCTCTGTTCTAGCTCAGCTAAATATACCCTTCTCAAAGCAAGCAATTGAGCCTCGAGTTTATCATCTGGTATTTTATCATGTAGTTTGCCTCTTTGTTGCAAATAAATAAACACGGATGATGTTTTCTTACATCTCACATAGCGATATTTCATAATGTTGGTAATACGTTGTACAAGATCATCACAACTCTTTAGACCCGATTCATTGAAGCTCTCAAAACTGTCCAACTTAAAATGTGACTTTTTTATTGACTCTCAAAATTTTGTATTAGTATCAATCAAATCTGGTCTAAATTTTGTGTACTCAACTTGGCAAGAAAATAATTTCACTTCATTTTCTTCAATTACCTCCATTTGAAAATCGATCTGACTATGATTGAGAGCATAGGA
>LPNX010492842.1:0-10253 GCA_001517045.1 Pseudotsuga menziesii | reverse complement strand
GTGTTATGGAAACATATTAAATACTTAAAGATAAATAAAAATCCATTGCATCTAGCACAAGTAGAGACTCATTAAAAAGAAAAGTTTTCCTTCTAAAAAATGTTAGAAGGAAATGCTTATGCTAGAAAGAAAGCTAGCAGTCGCTAGCTTTCCTTGATCTTTTTCCATGTGCTTATTTCAAAATAGAGCACATGGCATAAGCTCAAGGTATAAGCTAGCAACCACCAATCACCATGGACAGGGTTTTTCTATTGGAAAGCTAGCGACTGTTAGCTTTCCTTCTAGTACAAGCATGTGTGTTTACGCTAGAAGGAAATGCTTATGCTAGAAGGAAAGATAGCAGTCTCTAGCTTTCATTGATCTTGTGCCATGTAATAATTGCTAAATAGAGCACAAGGCACAAGATCAAGGTATAAGCTAGGAACGACCAATCATCATGCCCAGGGTTTTTATATTGGAAAGCTAGCGACTGCTAGGTTTTCTTCTAGCATAAGCATGTGTTCTTATGCTAGAAGGAAATTCCTATGCTATAAGGAAAGCTAGCAGTCGCTGAATTTCCTTGATATTTTGTCATGTGCTTATTTCAAAATAGAGCACATGGCACAAGCTGAAGGTATAAGCTAGCAACCACCAATCACCATGGACAAGATTTTTCTATTGGAAAGCTAGCGACTGCTAGCTTTCCTTCTAGAATAAGTATGTGTTATTATCCTAGAAGGAAATGCTTATGCTAGAAGGAAAGCTAGCAGTCGCTAGCTTTCCTTGAAAATAGAGTGCATGGCACAATCTCAAGGTATAAGCTAGCAACCACCAATCACCATGCCCAGGGTTTATCTATTGGAAAGCTAGCGACTGCTATCTTTCTTCTAACATAAGCATGTGTTATGCTAGAAGGAAAGGTAGCATTCATTCAAAATAGAGTACATGGAACAAGCTCAAGGTATAAGCTAGCAACCACCAATCACCATGGATAGGGTTTTTCTATTGCAAAGCTAGCGAATGTTAGCTTTCCTTATAGCATAAGCTTGTGTGTTTATACTAGAAGGAAATGCTTATGCTAGAAGGAAAGCTAGCAGTCGCTAGCTTTCCTTGATTTTTTTCCATGTGCTTATTTCAAAATAGAGCACATGGCACAAGCTCAAGGTATAAGCTAGCAACCACCAATCACCATGGATAGGATTTTTCTATTAAAAAGATAGTGACTTCTAGCTTTCCTTCTAGCATAAGTATGTGTTATTATCCTAGAAGGAAAACTAGCAGTCATCTTGTGCCATGTGCTTATGTCAAAATAGAGCACATGGCACAAGCTGAAGGTATAATCTAGCAACCACCAATCACCATGGATAGGATTTTTCTATTGGAAAGCTAGCGACTGCTAGCTTTCCTTCTAGCATTAGTATGTGTTATTATCCTAGAAGGAAATTCTTATGCTAGAAGTAAAGTTAGCAGTTGCTAGCTTTCCTTGATCTTCTGCCATGTGCTTATTTGAAAATAGAGTACATGGCATAGCTTTCCTTCTAGCTTGTTTAAGATGATTTGCAGCTACAAGGTCATGAATATAGATCAATATTAATGAATACAACTTACTATAGAGACCATTGAGTGGAATTTCATTTTTGGGTCCGTCTTAATATAATGTTATTTTGTGCCATTTCCTATGTCTTTGCATTAGTAATGGTTGTAAAGTTTTTTGGATATAGTTTTGTGTAACATGTAACAACAATTTCTTAGAAATCTTAGCATAGGAGAGTCCTAGTTTAAATAGACAAATCCATAGTTATTTCAAGTCAAAACATTAGTCAATCTCAAGTTCTTCAACAAGCCAAGTTCTTCCATCTGAACTATATCTTCAGTTAATTTGAAATAATATATTATTAAATTGCATGTATCAAATATTATCGACATCAAGAAAAAAAATCATAATATTATCTTGATGACATGCGTTGGTGTACAAGTGGGCTCACTCTTACATCTACAGAAACCATTACTATGAAAGTTTGAATCATTTTGATGCACCAAGCTCTATGAACTTATTTTCAAATCATACAATGATTTTTCTAGCTTATAAATTATGTGCTCTTACCTCTATTTTCATACTCATGTGTTTGGTTTACATAGACTTCTTCTTCTAAGATGTCATTCAAGAAGCATAACTTTGCATCCATCAACTATATTGCCCACCTATTGCTGCCTCTTAAAGCCAAAACTACCCTAACTATGTCCAACCTTTTTCTTAGGAGCAAGGTTTCTCCATAATCCACACTAGTTTGCTCCAAAAATCCTATCAACACAAACATTGTCTTGTATTTTTCAACTTCACTTTTTTCATTAAATTTAATTTTATAAATACATTTAAATTCAATATTATCCTTTCCTTCTAGCATATCCATAAGATCTCATGTGTCGTTATTTATTCATTAATGACATGGATCCAACTTATCTTCCATAAAACAATCTCCAAAACACATAGGCTCCCATCAAAATAATGCACATTTGGCTTGCATATCCAAATCAACATGCTTGTCATAATTTTTTCTTAAACTCTTAGTTTTTTTATTTTCTTAAACTCTTAGTATTTTTTCTTAAACTCTTAGTATTTTTATTTTCAAGAGACACGGTTGGAGCTCCCTTCCTATTGATAAGGAAATAATCAGCAGC
This sequence comes from Pseudotsuga menziesii, assembly GCA_001517045.1. Taxonomy (NCBI): domain Eukaryota; kingdom Viridiplantae; phylum Streptophyta; class Pinopsida; order Pinales; family Pinaceae; genus Pseudotsuga; species Pseudotsuga menziesii. The sequence goes on along the minus strand of LPNX010492842.1, from coordinate 7,595 downwards.
TCCACACCTCTGAGAGAAGATACGACCACATTGATGGTTAGAAATATTCCTTCTGCGCTGAGGTAAGTTAGGAAGATAAATCTGTATCTCTACTTGATGATAATGATTAAGATTGTGTCAATTTGTAATAAAAGATTCTTGTTGTTTTACTGTACAGAAGCGATACTATGTTAAATTTACTAGATGAGCACTGTTCCTAGTGGAACGAATATCTTGAGTAGGAGAGCCACATAGGTGAGGAACTGATCTCTGCATTTGATTTCTTTTATCTTGTCCCAAGAAGAAATTCAACAGTGGAAAATAGAAGAAATTTATTTTCCTTCTGTTCTAGCCCTAATTTATGCAACGCAAATTTTGTATGAGGAACATACCCTGCTGCCTCTATCTGAACAATCAGTTCCCCCAATGTTGCGTAAATATCTTCTGTTTGTGGATGCAATATATAATCTACATAGAATGCATGAACCTTGTTTTGGAGAACAATCCAACTTTGACCTGGCTCCTTTACTATCCCCCTGTCTTTAATAATTTTTCGTATTCTTGCTACATCATCCCACCTGCTTTCTGAAGTATATATGTTTGACAGTAGAACATATAGTGCAGACTCCTGTGGTTCTAACTCTAGCAGCTTTTCTGTAGCATGCTTTCCCAGCTTCATGTTGCCATGAATTTTGCAGGCACTGAGCAAGGTTCCCCACACAAAAGCACTTGGATTGAATGGCATTTTATTGATAAAGCCCTCTGCCTCATCCAGATGCCCAGCACAGCCAAGTTGATCAACAATACAGGCATAGTGCTCCATATAGTCAAAATATTATATATATATATATGAAACGTTGCACCAAATCATGACATCATGTGGCAAGCAACATTTATAGAATACCTTAGTCTATGTGGCAAATAGTCATCCAATAATAAGTAATGTGGCTAAATAGTCATCCAATCCTTCCACTCCATGGTTCAATACTATATGCATCAAAAGATTAAGTAGACCACAAAAACAACAAGAATAAAATGTGTGTTATTGTTAGTCTTTTTGGACCATGTTGAATTTGGTAAGCATTTTGATAGATCATCTTTCATGGGCTTATTTTTAAATTTTCAAAGTGAGATGTATGGTTTTTTAAATATATATATTTAATGATTACCGTTAATATATATTCATTTTTATCATATATGTTTAATGATTATATATTATATGTTGACGAGTCAGCAATTCTGTCTGATAGAAATCACACATACTACAAATTCAGAGGCATTGCACTGCTTGGAATCTCACATTCTCTGTCCGATGTCTGCAAAGAGATCAAAATTGTATGTCAAGCCTCTAAGTTTGCTGATTCATCTACTCAGGGCAGTGTCGGATCATATTATATGATATAGAGTCAATATTCAATTTTTAGGACAACTTGAAGTTGTTCAATTTAGAGCACCACCCTTTCATGCTGCAGATTCTCTCTGACCTATTGCAGGTTTGTGCTCGAGGATTCTTTTTGGCTTCAAATTTTCTTTTGCTTTCTGGTTTTTGTGTTTTCATAGAGGACTAGGCAAGTATCATGTTTAGTAGAAATTAGCATGATTGACTAAGCGATAGTATCAATGATTAGGAGGTTTATTTTATGTTTACGTTTCAAGGAATGGGTATTTTCAGAGTAATTGATAGTCTGAACTCTGAAGCCGCTTGTATTTGGGCACCAATCTGATCATCTGGATTTCTGCATTAAGTGAAAAGCAGAGAGCATCATGGTATGTTGGAGAGACATATATGATGCTAATTTTCCAGTAAAATATTGAAAACATGATATCATGGCATTAGCTTTTGTTAAATTTAGTTATAGCCCAAAGTCATGAGTTCATGCCTAGTGAAAGAGGTCCAAAAACCATTAAGGGTTTTTCCACTAAAGAGGCTGATTCAAGGTTTATACTTAGCATTGAATGGCATAAGAGTTCTTTGGCACTTGGAGGCTTGAGCCATGTTCTTGCCTGGTGAAAGAGGTCCAAAAGGGTTTTTCCACTAAAGAGGTAGATTCAAGGTTATACTTAGCATTGAATGGCATAAGAGTTATTTGGAACTTGGGTTTTAAGCCATCTATTGGTACATGGTTTTTCCACCATTGGAAAGTAGACAGCCCTACAATAAATTCCAGAATTCTAAGTTACAAAGCTAGTGGTTTGAATGGATCTGCAAGTTGTCCGGTAATATGCTTCATTCCTGACAAACTCTGCATTTGCTTGAACTTGGCACAAAGAATACCGATTGTCTCTTGTTACATTAGATCTGTCATAACTCCCTCATTAGAGATGTGTGAGCCTCTTTTCTCTTGATTCTTTCCCTTAGGATGGTATTTGGAGATGAATGTCATTACCCTTTCAATCCTCTATAGTGCTCTTTGTAGTTATTCAAGGCTCTCTGAAATAGGTTACCCTAGAAAAATAAAACTTTATATAATATTATAACTAGGTTCACTAGGCTTCAATAGTGATTAAGACCATCATCCCCAGCTGCTGGGTGCTTCGCACAAAGTACAGGGGGCCATAATAGCAATGGAAACTATGAACTCTAGTGGGGGTGGGGGGGTGGGGGGGGAAGATTTCAGTCTCGGAGTATAGGATAGAATCATCAACTCTGCTTCATCTCCAGTATGCTCTGTTTTGATTTTAACTTTGATACAAGGACTTAGCCTAAGGGAAACATTGTTAAAGTAAATGTCTGCAAATGTTAGGTTGTTCTTGATCAAAATTTCATTAATTGTTTGGCTCTATGAAGTTGAAGAGCCATTTGGAAGTAATTTATGGAATTTTCTGTTGCTGTTGTTCCTTCTAGATTATAAGGACTGAATTAGTCATTTCTTTATTCCTCAATTGAATGAGAAAGTCAGCTGCTTAGTTTTTCTTTTGATAGGTCATGTTGGTTTTAGACTAAGCTAACATGTTATCTGTCTTTTTTCAAGCCTCGTCCTGCTCTTCTATTGGATTGCATACAGTGTCTTAGCCAGGGGCTTCCCCCAATATACAAAAGGCTTGCATTTGTTATGGGGTATAGTGAGTGAATTAAGGCATAGAGAGCCATTGATTCTAAGTACTAACTAAAATATTTATAAAAGAGCTGAAGGGAAGGAACTACGAAGATAGGATGGCATTCTGGGACCTTTTAACTGTGGCATCCATGCTAGTTATCAAGATTCTTTTGATAAGTGCTCTCGGGGCTGTTTTGTCAACTCAATATGCTGGCGTGCTAACTAAAGAATCTCAAAAAATTTTAAATAAGGTAAGGGATCGGAGGCTTTGAGATGTCCAACATTCATAATGCACCCATATAATCATATTGGATTGAGAACATATGTTGCAAATCGGAACTATGACCAATTCTATAGCGTTGCTCTTCATAGAAGGTAGCATATTTTGTAAAATGTAACCTCCTGTATAAATATACTGATGGCTAGCTATTAGCTTAGCATACAGAAACTTAAACTTGTACAATGCCTGGGATGTTGTTAATTGTTAATTGGTTTTGCATATTCTAATGTTGTTTGAATCACAATGTCACCTTCAACTAGTATAGTACTGTTGGGCTTAGACTGTCCAGAGCTAATTACTGAGATTGTTTTGGCATAATAGACTAGTGAAAGAAAACAAGAATAAATGAACAAGAAAAAGATAGAGGGTACTTGAGCCAATAAGATATGCTGATGAGAGATATCACTTAGGTGGGGAAGGATATAGTACATAATAATTTAATTCAGTCAGATCACAGAAGTGGCCTATGCGAGTTTCTACTTGTTTAATCATGGAATTTTGGGTTTGTGTCACTCAACAGGTCATTTTTGTTGTATTTACACCAGCTCTTCTATTTGCAAGCCCTGTACAGTCTATGACATTCGAAGATCTCATTTCCTGGTACGTAATATTGTTAATTTCCAGCGCATTGGTTGCAAGGAGGGTTTCTTTTGTTCTTAGGTTGTTCGTGATATTAATAAAATTGTTTTTTTGCAGGGCCGTAAGAGAGCAGAGTAGCAGAGGTGGCTAAATTTGCTGTAGAATTGCAGGTCTAGGTTTATTATAGTAGATTTTGATACAGAGAAATCATAGCAGGTTTATTATAGCAACAACAATGAAAAACATTTGAACTTCGACATAAGAAATCATCACTCCGAAATTTGACAGTTTTGATCTAATTTCTACTGATTTGCATGGACAAGTTAGCAAGAATGCAAATCGTGGTATTAAAAAGCTCCGGACTCCATTTTTCAGCATTTCAGGAATTTAAATGAGAGTAGGAATCAGTACACGGTTATTTCGACACTGGATTTCTGTAGCAGAAAAGATGGGGAAGAAACATACCTGAAAACACTAGAAAATCAAATGTTAAGTGCCTGGTGTGTTGTTTCCCTATGCTCCTGATTACTTCACGCAGACGAGACTTCCTCCCTCGTTCAAAGGTTCCCATTGAACTCTGCATTAACAAAGAATGGTTACATGGAGTATGGCAATCCCATGGCCACCTACTAAATTAAATGAGAGATCCCATCACGTCCCAGGGAAGCGGCGGATGACGGCGAAGGATGTCAAATGCTAGGTTGTAGGGTACCCACCATGGGGATGTCAGAATCCCAGGCTGTAGGTTAATATTATTTTTGTTAATCCCTTTTGAATTTTAGATTAGTTTTATTTTATATTTCACATTTCAAATCCCATTTATTGGGATTTATATTAAAAGATGTAAAATGCATCTTATTTATCATAATATAAAATGTATTAAACTTTAATAAAATAAATTAGAATAGTATTGTCTTAATATTGATATTTTACTCTATGTTTTACATTTCACATCCTATTTATATTAAAATATGTAAAATACATCTTATATATTAGAATATAAAATGTCAAACTTTAATAAAATAGATTAGCATAATTTTGTTTTAATTTTGATATTTTAAGTATTGTGAATTTTTGATCTTATTTTTGTTGCTTTTTCTTTTTAGTATTTAATAGATTTGGAGTTGAGATGAACCTATAATGCTAACTTAACTTTAATAGAGTTGTGAAGACAAGGGATTGTTCTTTTAATGGATGAAAGCAATCCTATATTTAGTGAACCCCTCCTTTAGCATCCCTAGTAACTTCTCTCGAAGGTTATGGGCTCTCAACCCACTTTTCTTCATTTGTGGGTAAGTGTTCACTTGTGGCAATTTCATGTGCTAACTCTCTGATTGAAGGAGTTACATACTCTTTAGAAATCATTCCTATTCTCTCAAGCCCAAGAAGATTGTAACCTCTCCTTTGTTGGAAGGGGTTAAGAGGGTTCTTTCGAAAAAAAAATTATGGGAAGAAAGGTCGTTTGAGAGGTAGGAGGTCTACTCTTGCTCAAGCCAAGGATCAAGCCATTTTGGAGGTATGGGTGGGGAGAAAAGGTTACTTTTGTGCATTGTTAGAACAATCCAATCCTTTTATTTGTTTTATTAATTCTTTTCGTGTCATTGATTTGCAAGGTAATGGGCCTCCCCTAAGAAAAAAATTTGTCAAGAAGATTGTTTAGTCACAACATCTTGAAATTCTTTTGTTACAATGAACCTTGGGTGATGGTTTAATTAAATATGTGAGGAGTATTTTGTCTAAGTGGGACTATTTCTATTCATGTTAAAGGTAGTTCAAGTGTGGTTTGATTTTTAGTTGGATCATAAAGGGTTTTTGTTGTTTTGCTCCTAGCATGGATGGGATGATCTTGAAGACATGTTGGTGGAGGTCTCTCTATTAACATCCTTAATTTCTATTAGTCCAATTTTATTTAGGCTCAAAGTTTCTATTAACAATTTTCATGCTAAGGATATATTCACAATAAATGATCGATAGGTTTATGATTGAATATTACCACTTTTGCTAACTGCTCTGTCTACAAACTTGCCTCTATCATTTTATTGTTGCAATGAATGTTGCTTGGTTCTTCTCCTTAGGTCATGAAGAACTTCATTCTTCCTTGTTGTTCATACATTACACGCGCGACGATTAAGTGTGGCGTATGTTCTCCACCTCGCCCCATGCCTCTCATTAACCACATGGAAACACACTCGATATCTTAATGTTAATACCTTAAAAGTCGTGTTTAAGAGAATTCACTTCACTATCTCCAAGCCCATCAAAAAATGCGTGCCATCAATATCAAGGTCCAAATGAAGGATATTCATGGCATATATCATGAGATGAAATCTATGCCCTCCACTATTAATCACCTAATTAAAAGGCCGCGATCAGGTATGGAAAAACGTTCACTGTATATTTACGCGTATTGGTGTAATAATATTGTTTGAGTCCTTTGATTTGTTCTCGAGATTGAGAGTTCTCTTCTTGTTGATATAAAATTAAAATAAGGGTTGATATAAAATTAACGCGTCAATGTTTTAGGGTATTTCATTTTTAAAGGTTGATGAGAATGTAGAGATGTCGCTCCTGAGTTGCCACCTTTCTCCACAAGAGGTGTCCTCCTTTCCATCCCTACAAATGTCCCGTATCCAATGCTCCACAAAGCTCCACATAAGATCCCAGTAGAATTTAGGTGCAAATAAAAACAATTCAATGCTTCAACCACCCAATTCATAAATGAAGCGAACCCTCAAGAAAAAAGTCTAATATCCCAACTCCCAATACACATACTCCACCACCTTAGCAAGCATAATTTCATTAACTGCAATCTTCTGTGCAATTTAGTAACATTCTTAATTTATTCCATTTCTACTCTAAAATCGAACATACTCTCGCCCTCATGAGCTTCAAGATTTTGAACCAAGATGATTTCTCTATTATTCTGGTCGACTATCGATGCAGGCCAATTATTCCATTGGATGAAACAAGTTAAATTATGTGAACAGAGTGAGCCAATTATTCTATTTAAATGAACTTGAATCATGATAGGCTTTGTAGTATGAAACAAACGATCATGATCTCAAAAGGAGTAAAGTGAGATGAAATTGACATTGTTAGTCTTCAAGAAACATGCATCCTACCTCAATCCTTCGCTTAGTTCTTGGTCTTCAAAAGACAACTCAAGTCTCAGATTTGATATTTGGTTTCAAAATATCAAATATTTGGTTTACTAAAATCAACTAATGCTACAAGGTTGATGGCCTATATCGGGGCCCAAGGAAACCACACAAGCTCCCCATAAGGAATATTTGACATGTGATAAAGATATATTGAAAATTTTGAATTGTAACACACCATTGATGGTTATTTTGATCTCACCATGGTCAAGGGGAAAATCACTCTAGGTATCAATCCATAACATTTGTTTACACCACTAATAGGCCATGCTCAAAGCCCTAGCCCACTTGAAAATCCCTACATAACAACTATTTTACATTTGAATAATATATCATGGCTCAAAGTTTAGAAACCTGCAGGTGATTCTAAAGAACCAATTCATGGTATAGAATTTAGATATATGGTCTTAGGCAATAAAATTTATCTACAACATTGATGTGCCATGAATGACGACTAAGCCCACCACACAATAGTTTCATAAAGAAGTTTTGTTCTGTGAGGAATATACCATGGCTATTTCAAGGTTTAAGACACTAGGGATGGTTATCACTACCTAGGCC
>LPNX010492827.1:4522-20083 GCA_001517045.1 Pseudotsuga menziesii | reverse complement strand
GCATGTATCAAATATTATCAACATCAAGAAAAAAAATCATAATATTATCTTGATGACATGCATTGGTGTACAAGTGGGCTCACTCTTACATCTACAGAAACCGTTACTACGAAAGTTTGAATCATTTTGATGCACCAAGCTCTATGAACTTCTTTTCAAATCATACAATGATTTTTTTAGCTTATAAATTATGTGCTCTTACCTCTATTTTCATACTCATGTGTTTGGTTTACATAGACTTCTTCTTCTAAGATGTCATTCAAGAAGCATAACTTTGCATCCATCAAATATATTGCCCACCTATTGCTGCCTCTTAAAGCCAAAACTACCCTAACTATGTCCAACTTTTTTCTTAGGAGAAAGGTTTCTCCATAATCCACACTAGTTTGCTACAAAAATCCTATCAACACAAACATTGTCTCGTATTTTTCCACTCCACTTTTTTCATTAAATTTAATTTTATAAATACATTTAAATTCAATATTATCCTTTCCTTCTAGCATATCCATAGGATCTCATGTGTCGTTATTTATTCATTAATGACATGGATCCAACTTATCTTCCATAAAACCATCTCCAAAACACATAGGCTCCCATGAAAATAATGCACATTTGGCTTGCATATCCAAATCAACATGCTCGTCATAATTTTTTCTTAAACTCTTAGTATTTTTATTTTCTTAAACTCTTAGTATTTTTTCTTAAACTCTTAGTATTTTTATTTTCAAGAGACGCGGTTGGAGCTCCCTTCCTGTTGATAAGGAAATAATTAGTGGCTCCACACCTCTGAGAGAAGATACAACCACATTGATGGTTAGAAATATTCCTTACGCGCTGAGGTAAGTTAGGAAGATAAATCTCTATCTCTACTTGTTGATAATGATTAAGTTTGTGTCAATTTGTAATAAAAGATTCTTGTTGTTTTACTGTGCAGAAGCGATACTATGTTGAATTTACTAGATGAGCATTGTTCCCAGTGGAACAAATATCTTGAGCAGGAGAGCCACAGAGGTGAGGAACCTATCTCTGCGTTTGATTTCTTTTATCTTGTCCTAAGAAGAAATTCAACAGTGGAAAACAGAAGAAATTTATTTTCCTTCTGTTCTAGCCCTAATTTATGCAACGCAAATTTTGTATGAGGAACATACCCTGCTGCCTCTATCTGAACAATCAGTTCCCCCAATGTTGCATAAATATCTTCTATTTGTGGATGCAATCTGTCATCTACATAGAATGAATTAACCTTGTTTTGGAGAATAATCCAACTTTGACCTGGCTCCTTTACTATCCCCCTGTCTTTCATAATTTTTCGTACTCTTGCTACATCATCCCACCTGCTTTCTGAAGCATATATGTTTGACAGTAGAACATATGGTTCAGACTCCTATGGCTCTAACTCTAGCAGCTTTTCTGTAGCATGCTTTCCCAGCTTCATGTTTCCATGAATTTTGCAAGAACTGAGCAAGGTTCCCCACACAAAATCACTTGGATTGAATGGCATTTTATTGATAAAGCCCTCCGCCTCATCCAGATGCCCAGCACGGCCAAGTTGATCAACAATACAGGCATATTGCTCCATATAGTCAAAATGTTATATATATATATGAAACGTTGCACCAAATCGTGACATCATGTGGCAAGCAACATTTATAGAAGAGCTTAGTCTATGTGGCAAGTAGTCATCCAAAAATAAGTAATGTGGCTAAATAGTCATCCAATCCTTCCACTCCATTTTCACCCTATACCACTATGGTGAGCACCCTCATTCTCATGTTTCTGAATCAGAATATTGAGTTCATTCATGTCACATTCATGTGACACCTTTATCATTACGTTGGAGGTCAAGCTCAACCACGAGAAGCCCCAAACAACACAATAAATAGTTTGCACCAATGGAGGAAGCATGGAATAACCAATTGACAATTATAACCATTAAACTTCAGCAATTAAACATAAGCTAGCCAAAAATTATAAGCATTCAAGCACAAACAAGACATTGATAATTATCAGGACTTGTGCCGAGTTCATTAATATGTTTGGGGTGTTCACGAACCCTCTTTCTTAAACAAAGGAGACAAATAATCAAGAGGAGGATGAGAATGAGACGAAGAGAAGAAAAGATTGACGAGTAGTGAATCTCCAATGGGATGTACTTCCATGGATTTTTCAATATAAGTGCTTGATATTGAATCACTCATAATATTTGAAATTGTAAAAAATAAAATGAAAAATTTAAAAACCTTTGTTGTTAGAAATTCTTATCAACTTCTACAAGAAGACCTTCCAAATGATTATAAGGATGTGGGGGATTGATAAACATGCAATTATGGTTGTCCTAAGTTTCACCATTTAAAAGAAAAACAAAAAAAACAACTTCAAGTGCATGTTTACCCAGCTCTTCAAAACTGCACATATTGTGTGGGTAAAGAATTCTACTACGAATTTTTATTGTTCCCACTCTAATCTATCGTGGTTAATGGACTATGAACAAGACAAATCACAAGCTACAAATTAATTTTCTCTTTCATTGAAACTCAAATGGAACCATTCAATATGAAAAGCTTATTCATTATCAATGTAATCAACACTCTATCAATTCAATGCACATGCAGCAACAACGTCATCCAACCCTCCCAATGCTATGTCAATAGTTTAGTACGTCAATATCTACAAATGGAGGAAGCCAATACCTAAATATTCTCTAGGGAAAAACAAAGATTAGATACCCAAACCCAACTAGATCGAAAATTGGTTCTCAACGTTTTTGAAATACATGCAATGTTGTGTGGCACAAGCCATGAATCGAACTGATCGTGATCCTTTGACGACTCTAATTGTTAACCATGGAAGTATCAAAAAGGGCGTGGATGATATATTTACTATAAGGTATTGTGTCACTATTATCTTTGAGAATATCAAAGCAAGTCAAATGCCATAAATATTTATTAATTTTATAGGTCTTATTAATAAAATATAATTTCTTTGTTAATGTCAATGTGAGTACGGGTGGGCTGGTGGCCCTTTTATGTAAACAAATCTAAGAGTTCAGTATTCCTTTTAAGGGCCAATCTTACATTTCATAGGTCAAATAAAAACGTCATCTGCGATATAATATTGGTTCACTTATTTTCATATTTCACTAAAACTGAGCAATTGCCAATATTATTTTTTTTAAATAGATTTCTTTCACAAAATTATGGTTTTTGTTTGTCGTATGGGAGGAAAAACTACGTTTTTTAGATGAGTGGCTCTGTGAAAAATACCATTGAAAAGGCCTCCTTCCTTCTATATAAGAGGAGTAGAGGCAAGTTCTAGCTATTGGTAGATTGATTGAAATCACCTGTTGTTCGCTAATCCCTCCGTACACGTTGGGTTGGGAAAAACATATAATTTTTACTGTGATCTCTTCTGGGTGCTTCGGCGGAATGAGTTGGGTATATAAGGCCTCAGATGATATATATCGAATGGTTTTTTAGGGATTTAATAGTTCAACGTAGCAGTTAACTATCCAACATGAAGGTAGTCAATTTATAAGGCGACTTACGATGCTTTACAACTAGCTTCAGTCTTCTTTACTGGTAAATTTTCACAATGTAACCATTTATCCAAAAGGAAAAGACATGAATCAAACTACGGTATTGAGAGGACAGACAGATCACTGAATTCAGATTATACAGACTGATAAAGAGATATTACAATAGAATATATCATGGAATATATATCCCATAGAGAAAAAATATATAAACGATGAGGTTTTTTATTAGCATTCCTTGCAAGAACTTGAAAAAGTTGAATTGGATTTATAGAAAAACTAATTTCAAATAGTATACCGACCTTTAAATGTTGGACAAACCGGTAGATGTTTCCAGCACTGGTTCCGGCAAATTTCCGCGCTGATTGACAGCCGACAGAAGGAAGTTTCAGACAAAACGGACGAGAGGGTGTTCAACGAAACACGCAGAAGGAAGTTTCAGACAGTAGACACTGAATGTGCAGTCAGAGAGCATTCTTGGTCTGAGGCTGTAAGTGGGTTTGCTGGGAAGGTGTCATAATTGGTCTCAGAGGTTCCCTCGAGCCACATTGAATGTTGATGGGCTCGAGGATTGAAGGTAGGCTAAGTCTCATCCGGCTGAGTCTCATCAATGACGACTGAGTCTCATCGCTTTAACTCCTTGCCAGGATGTCTGGAAGCTTTAAATAAGGAGATGACAGGGTTGTTCCAATCACTCTTTTATGACTTGAAGATCGACTAATTGGTGAAAACGTTCTTGAAATCATCCTCTTCTCTGTTAATTGGCGAAAACTAAAACAATGAAAATATTGAATGCAGGTTGTCATTCCTTTGGCGAATATGAAGGCTGTGAATCTGTCTACTAGAAAACAGAATCCTCCTAAAAAATATATTTAGGTCATCATGGTGGAAAGTCATGAGTTCTGGTCCAAGTTTCGCCGAAATGTAAATTTTATTCGCCTATTTTAAAAGGGGTAAATCCAACTTTCACAAGAAACTTGGTTGTGAATATTAAATTAGGGTTAAGCACGTAGGTATGAAGCTTATATCGCTGTATTTTACAATACAGTTTCTACCTGTTGCAACTCCAAATAAGCATTTTGCGCAGAAGTCAGAAACCCTCTCCTTTCTTGTCACAAATCTATTCATCATTATAATTTCTAACCTTCACATAATCACATGACACGCAAAGTAAGTGCACCTGCTCATGACTAATATGGATATTGATGATTGCTTGTAACCACCTTTCGGTGTCTCATACCATTGATCTAAACTATGCTCCCTTTGGGTCGACCATGCTTCCCAGCATCTTGAAAATCAGTCCATCCTACAAATTAGAAATAATATATATCAAAGTGAACGCCATATTTCCAAGTATTTAATAATGTTAATTTCAAGGCATATTTTATTATTTTCAAATGCATTCATAAGTCACGTTTACAAATTTGTAATTCACAACTATTAATTACAATAGTCCTTAGTTCCCAGCATTGAATAAAACCAACAAAAAATTCAAACGAAAGTAGCCTCGCATTGGTTTCATTATCCATGTAAACAATAAAATTGAAATCAAAGTGTGTATAAGTGAACATCATAATAAAAAAAATTCAATAAAGGTAAATCTAAAATTCATAATACATACAAAAGTCAAGCTTACAACCAAAATTAGCTCATAATTTTCAAATATTCAATACAAATCGAAAATTAAAGTTTAGAGCTTTTCCATAAGCAATATAAATTTTAATAAATAATATATGAATAGTTTTCACTATTTAATACGAATTCTAATACATATACTTAAACATTTCAAATCAATAATTTCAACTGTTAAATAACATTTTCTCATTTTAAAAATAACAATTTTTAATTTTAATTGTTTGATGAATATTATTATCTGCTTATAATTATAAATTAATCTATCAACTACAAATGTTCAATAAAATTAATATAAAAATCATAATAATTTATTTTACTATTTTCAAATATCTAATAATATAACTTCAAATTCATAATTTTTCTGGCTTACTAATCTAAGTTAAAATCAGCTGACCAGTTCCGTATATTTACTAAAATTAATCGGATATCCTCTGTCCAATCAAGGAGCATTCTCGTGCACCTCACTAATCATAAAGTTATTGCACTCTCAAGAAAAAGATATTGCATTGTGATATCCTCCTTTATTCAATGTTGTGCCCGTATTGGGTCTTATTTGAATTAAATAAGCATTCTATTTTATGGTGTTCTTTTCAAAATCATCTATCAATTTTTTAATACATTATATTCAATGTCTATTTAATTTAATGTCCAATGCTAAATCTCTAATGTTATCATAACCTATCTCAACTTGAGATTGATTAGACAACAAAAGAAATTAAAAATAAAAACTTATTTTCACTTAAAAATCCACCCTTGAGATGGATATATACTATTTCATTTACATTGTGATAATTTAAATAAAGATAAGTATATACTATTTTATTTACATTCTCGTAATTTAAATATAAAATAACTAAAAAAATGATTTGTTTATTTTTTTCATATATAAATTTATTTTTATAAGTCTTTAATTAATATCTATCTATACTACTTTTTAAAATGTGATAATTTAATTTGAAGATCTAAAAACTCAACATGGTTGGCATCATTTGTTTTCACATTAGATTTTAGATGTTTGAAACTTTCTTTTCATTTGACCTTACTAACATGTGACACACAATATATATGACATGTCTCTTCCACATTGCAAGTTTCTCACTTCCCTCAATGCATTTATCTATATTTGAGGATTTGTGTTGATTTTCAAGTTAAATATCACCATAACCATAGGAATAATGTAAGTCATTGTTCACAAAACCATGTTCATTTTTATGTTAATGTTGATTTTTGGTGCAAATTAAGAGAAATGTGCAACATCCATTAAAGTTAAGGTATTGCATTGATTAAATTGGTGAGATTTTATCACAATGAACTGATGAAGTTTGAGTTTTAAACATCGTAATTTGGTTCTACTTAATTATGCTCATTAGTATGGCGTTCCCTTCCTTCCTTTGCACGCCCTCTTCCTTCCTTTGTCTTCCTTGTAAATGTATGTATCTGTGAATAATAATAATAAATAAATAAAAAGATGATACCTCTATCTTGTGGCTTCTTGGCATTGTTGTTAACCATTAGCAAGATTTATGTTTTTTACATCTCACTTTGGTTACATAAAGATTGGTACATGTATTGTTAAAAGTTCCAACATATCCTGATCATTATATCGATAGGGGAATCCATAAAGATAATGGTTCACTTAGTTTAACATTATCGTTGATTAGTTTTAGGGTGGTTATGCTTGCTTGTTTGACTTGCCCCTCCCTACTTTAAGTACGTTGATATTATTTATATAACAATATGGGGATGTCCACATATGTCCACAGAGGATTGAATGGTAATGCTTCTAGATTTTCCACTCCCCCCCCCCTTGCCATGTCCCACTTTGGTTGTGGAATACGTGATTATACTTGTAATTTGCTCAACTTGCCAATCCCGTGCTTCTCACTCGTTTATCGACCATTACTCTCTTGACGTCTTCCATTACTCTCTCAACGTCCAACTTCATTGCTTTCTCGATTGAGACACTATCTGGGATGCTATATATTAAGTCCTCTTACTTCACTGCCTTCTCTATTGATGGACTATCTGAGACGCTATAAGACATAAGGAAGAAATAGAGAAAAAATATGAAGAAATTATAAGAAGAAGAGGATGAAGTAGGACAGTAGGCTGCCATTCATCGTTGGTATAGGAAGTGTGATAATGGAAGAAGTCCGGACAATTTTGAGTAGCGCCTTGGTTTCCTTTCAACTCTGCCTTGGATTATGGAAAATCGGTAAGCTCATTATATAAATTGTATATAATTTATATAATAACTTATACATACAAAGAACATTTTTAAATGGACTTGTATAAAAACCATGGTTAGCAATATGAAATCATGGTAAACCATGGTCAACCATAGGAAACCATATTCAATCACATGCAACCATGGTTTGACCATGTAGTTTAATCATGGTTTCAACATGACTGAACCATGTGGTTTGAACATGGTTTGACCATGGTTTTCCCATGATATGACCATGTGGTTAGACCATGTGTTTTAACCATGACTTGATTATGATTTTAACTATTATTTGACCATGTTTTTTACTGATGGTTCAATCATGTTTATCGGTGTGTTTGATTTTGGTTCACCCTATTTGAACATTGTTGACAATTGTTTCATCATGGTTGATGATGAAGTTTGAGCATGTGGTTGTCGATGAGTTGACCATGGTCGACCATGTGGATAACCATGGTTGATCATGTGTTCAAGAATGTGTTTTCACATGTTGTTTGGCCATGGTTGAACTCTATGGTTGACTACGATGAACCACGATTCAAGCATGTTTGACCATGATTCAACCATGTTTTCACCATGGATAAACCATGTTAAACCATATGATTAGCCATGTTCACCCATGGTTAAACATGAACAACCCTATGGTTGACAATTTTGTTTGATTATGTGGTTAACTATGTTTGAACATGTTCGAACATGTTTGAACATTATGGTTAACAATGTTTGAACATGTGGTTGACCATTTTTATGTGGTTAACTATGTGGTTGACCATGTTCGACCATGGTTGACCATGGTTGAGTATGACTCACCATGGGGTTGTTGATGTCGTAGACCATTTTCGACCATTGTTAACCATGTTCAACCATGTGGTCGACCATGGTTTACCATGTTCGACCATTTTTAGCCATGTGGTCAACCATGTTCAACCATGGTTAAGCATAGTTGAGCATGGGGTTGAGAATGTGGTAGACCATGTTCAACCATTGTTGACCATGGATGACCATGGGGTTGATGATGTGGTTAACCATGTGGTTGGCCACATGGTTAAGCATGGTTGACGATGTGTTTGACCACTTTTAACCATTTCTAACCATTTGTTTAACCCCGTGGTTGACCGTGTTTGACCATATCATTGACCTTCTTGACCAAATTTGACCACCTTTTACCATTTAAAGATTTTTAACCATGTAATCATGTTTGACCATATGGATTTCCATGGTTTCCGATGTTTGTCCACGTGGTTGACCATTGTTGACCATGTGGTTGACCATAGTTGAATAAGGTCAACCATATGGTTAGCACCATGGTAAATGACATGGTCACCCATGGTCTTGACCATGATCAAACATGTAAATTCATGGTCACCCAAATAGTCAACAACATGGTCAAGCACTTGGTTACCCATTGCTCAAGCATTGCTCTTTTATTTGATGTTTAGTTGATAAGAAAAATAGTATTATATCTCCTTTAATATCTTAAAATAATTTTCACAATTTAAAAATTTGTTTTCCTTTTATATTATGATTTTAATTAATGTTTTAAAAAAAATTAAGTAATATTTGTTTTAAATAAGTATTTAAGGTTCATTTATAATTAATGAAAAAGGATAAAAAGTATCCATGTAAAAAATATAAGTTGAAAATTATATAAAATGTTATTATTAAATTTTTAAATTGGTATGATTTTATCATTTTAAATATTTTTGAGAGTGTTTGGAGAGGAAGTCATTATTAAAGGTAACATAATTTTTTTAACACATATATGTTTCTTTAGTGTTTAATTTTATTGTTTTCTCTGGTTAATATGATTTGTATGCTAATGTGCACATTCACATTCACATGATACAACAAAAGATGGATCTGAAAATAAACCATATCTTTGCCCAATAGAATCCATTAATACGTTTTTCCAAGGCCACATGGCAGACAGAGCCCGTCCAATCAAGGCAAACACACAAGTAAAGTAGGCTGGCATGACATGCAGTAATGGCAGACAGAGCCCGTCCAATCAAGGCAAACACACAAGTAAAGTAGGCTGGCATGACATGCAGTAATGGGGAAAGGAGCAAGAATAACAGGCGTGCACAAACCCATCAAGCACTAGCTCTCCTCTCACCCATTCCAAACCTTTATTTTAACTTATGGTGTTGATTTATCTCATAATAATCAAATTATTCAACTCCTCTTCCACAACATTGTGAGTTCAATTTTAACATAATTTGTTGTAAAGAAGTTCACTGTCAACATAACCATGTAGGTTTTATGGCCAAGCTCATCGAGCACTAGCTCTCCTCTCACCCATTCCAAAAATTTATTTTGACTTATGATGTTGATTTAATTATTCCAATCATCTTCCACACCACTTGCGAGTTCAATTTTAACAAAATTTGTCATAAAGAAGTTCATTGTCAACATAACCATGTAGGTTTTCTTGCCGAGATCCGTTAGACATCTTCTAGCTTCTACATATCCTAACTATAAAAAAATCTTAGCAGTAAAATCATAATTTAAATTTTTTCTCCACATTGCCCACAAATTTCCGAATTTCAACAGCTAGAATGAACTTTAGAACAGGCACGGTTGATGGCCTACCTTCCTCCACATGCACAAAATCTTAAGAGTTTGGCGATGATTGAAATCTTCATGTCATGACAGTTGTTGAACAATGTGTCAATCCCTAATACCCCTGTGAACACCTAGCCTCATGTAAAATTAATATTGCAAGTAAGTTCGACACGAAAAAAGTAAAAGTTAACTATGCTCTAGTAGTGGGGAACTAAGGTAGTTTAACACAAGTTTTAATGTTTTCATCTTCAACTATGTCTTTTTGAAACCTTCTTGTCCAAGTGATTCCCTTGCCATCAGAAGCACAGTTGAAAGCACGTTTTGTATGCTTTGGGTAATTAGATATTTCATGAACAAGAATTTATTGGCATACAAGTTGTGCTCAGGTGGTTTTTACGTGTACTTCAGATATAGGAGCATCATATAAATACCCAACTTAAAGAAATAGGCACAATCAAGCTAATGTGAAGTTTAAACTCAAGCAAATATGTCAATCGAAGGAGGAAACTGTTGTATTGCAAAGAAGCTCTGAATCACTAAAAAAGGAAAATGTGGCCTTCCAACGCAGTAGATAGACGATGTAATAATTTGCCATAACATTCTCCAATGATTGTTTATGAAGGATTGGGAAAAGCGAGATTACATATATAAAGACACAAATGTCATTGATCCCATTAGGCACATTGGCTTATTATTTCTTGTGATCATAGTTGTGGAGACACACAAAGGGCCTATGTGCAAATTCCAATGATAGATAGAGGCAGTGGCTTATTCGTGAATATATAATACAGATTCGGCTAAATTTTCGATTACATTTAAAAAAGAAAACTTATGTTGTGTGTTGCTTGCTCGAGGACGATGAGTATTTCTACAATGTCCTGAATAAGTGCTTCGTAGCGAAAAAAAAATCAAATACATTAAATTTACTATAATGAATATAACTAATTATCATTATTCATATGTTATGGAATTATTATTTATTGGTTAATTTATTTAATCAATAGTTTAAATATTCTATGTTTAATTTTTTTGGATTGGCATATATAAATTCTAAAAATTACATAATCTAAGTGTTCTAAGAATATTTGAAGGTGAAATATATTTATGCAATAAAAACACAATCTGAACACTTAATAGAGTACTAAATCTATTAATACAATCAAAACACAATTTAAACGCTATACAATTTTGAGTATATTGAGGGTATAATAACTTCAACCTACCCCTCGGGAAAAAAATATGGTTTCATAAATATTCCATCAAACTGTTATCCATTGATTTCCCATATGAGAGTGGTGGTGGCTCTTAGGGCCATAAAATTTTAATTTATTATTATTAAATTTTTATTTTAAGATTTACAAATTAACCAAAACAAAAACAATTAAATAAAAAACTATTTATTTTGATTTAGAAAGATAAGTTTACAAACTCTATAAAATATTTGTGTCATAAAAGAGTATTTTTCTAAAAATATATAGCAAAAAGGTTGACATATCATAATTTTAAGGATGTGATATTCATCCTAGAGTGTATAAATGGAGGCGATTATTGCAGTCATTTCACATTATAAGGTAGGCAATTTTTTTAAAAAAATCATTGAAAAATATATAAGCCTTGCAAATAATTCATTAATAAAAATAGTAATTAAGTGAAATTTTATGATTAAAAAAATTAACTTTGATGAATATTTATTCTATATGTTTCATGTGTTGAGTGGAATTTTCACTCTCAATAGATTCCTAATGTCATATATAATAAGTATTATAGAATTAAAGATATTTTAAATTAAATTCGTTCAAATATGTTGAATGAAAACACATGCACATAAATAAAAAATATTTAATCAATATATGAGAGCATATAAATTTTTTTTTAACAGAAACTGAGAAATTTTTAAAAAAATTTAAAAAAGGTTGTAGCCCAGCCAGGCATACAAGGAGGAATTCTGAGAAAAAAGGCTGTTGACCTCAAATAAAACAGTCAGCCTTCTTAAAAATGCTTTGAGAGATGAATCCCAAATGTTCCTGAAGCTTTTTGAGAAAAGTACTGCTTATAAGAGTAGACTCTCACAAATTGTGAGCAGAGAAGGATACAGAAGCAAAGCATTAAATACGCAGAGAGGAGTGTCCGTTAATGAAAGGATCCAATTTCTTCTGATAACCCGCGCTGATGTTTGAGGCTGCTTCCTTTTTTCTACGTTCTTTATTTGTCTTTCGTCCTCTGGTGAGGGGAGGAGAAGGAGATGCAAAGTCTTCAGAGTCAGAGGCTTCCTCTGTTGAAGGGACCAAGGATGTCATTCCTACCTGGGCTGAGGACTCGCCATCCAAATCGATGGGATCTTTCTTCGAGCCAGGGGAAGCGGGTTTTGGAGAAACTGCCTCCAAGGCGCTAATGGGATCAAGTTTTCCCTGCTCCTGGACAGCTGCTGCTTCAGGTTCTTGTACTTTATCTTCCTGAAGAACTACAAAACTATTTTTGTTTTCCGGCTGTGGAGAGTCTGCAAGAGCATCTTGGGAGGCCTTCTGCTGGGACACTTGAGGCTCCTTTCGCCTGGGAGGATGACGTCGGTTAGAGACCATCTGGAACTCTGTGTCTTTGGAAGCTGGGAGATTTGCTGGTTTCTGTGGTTCTGCAAGCTTGGGGCAGCTTTTAGCGAAGTGGCCGTATACATGACAGAAGTTGCATTTAAAAGGGATCTGTTCATAGTCCAGTTCTTGAATGTGGCTCCATTCTCCTAAAGTAAGCTTTAGGGCTTCAGGGAGCCCTTTCTCTAGATTCACCTCTACGCAGATACGGACACATCTGTACTGACCCCCTTTTGGCTCTGCGGTGTCTAAATAGTAACCTAGCTTATTACCAATGTCAATCAGAGTGCTCTTTCCCCAAAGATGAAGAGGGAGGTTAGGAAGTCTTACCCAGATGGGAGCAGCGGTGATCTCTGCTTCTCGGTTAAACCCTAGAGACCAAGGGGCTAAGAATAGACCTCTCGAACCCATGAAGAAAGGGCCCGAACGAAAGACAAGGTCTCTTTCTGCTTTATTTGAGAACAAGAAAACAAAAAACCCTCGACCAGCTGCAAAGAGAGAAACCTGTCCTGATAGAAGAGGGTTCCAATGTTCTGCAATCCAGATCTCGACCGCCTTATGGCTGGGCCACAAACCTGTGAAATTACCAATGAGGGCTTGCTCAGAGAGGATGAGAGCTTTCTGGCATGGATCCGAAGGAGAGAGCTCCAGAGAAGGGATCTCGTCCATCTTTTTCACGAACTTGGAAGAAGAGTGAGAAGCTTCCTGAGGAGCGGCAGCTTGAACAAGGGCCTTGAAGGCTTCGAGCTGGGCGTGAGTGCCCATTTCCTGAAAACTCACGGCTAAAAGCAACGGCAGCCAAATATGAAACTCCACGTTGAAAGCAACCAAACCTGAAGGAACTCCACGCTGAAGCCGGCAACCTGCAAACCCCCACGCTGAGGACAGCAGCAGTGATCCATATCTGCGCAGCAAGGAAGATAGTGGCTAGGGAAACCCTAGCCGCGAGAGGAGCCGTTCCGCCATAGTCTTCTCATCTCCGTATTTTGATACATATGAGAGCATATAAATTAAAATAGGAAAATACTTTAAATTAAACAGTTAGGCCAAATATGTTGAATGAAAACACATTTCAAAAGTTTCACATTAAAATATTAAAAAAAACTTTAACCTATATAAATATTTCAAATTAACATTAAA
This sequence comes from Pseudotsuga menziesii, assembly GCA_001517045.1. Lineage (NCBI taxonomy): Eukaryota > Viridiplantae > Streptophyta > Pinopsida > Pinales > Pinaceae > Pseudotsuga > Pseudotsuga menziesii. Next base: position 6,402 of record LPNX010492827.1, on the reverse strand, counting down.
ATACAAAACCTTAAAAAAAAAAGTTTAAATATTTCAAATTGAAAAGATTATTAAAATGTGGCAAAACTGATATAACATATTTAATTGAAGGACACAAATTAAAGCATTGCAAACAATTGAAAGATTCGACCATCATGTAATATATGGAATATATATACAGATGCCATGACACCATTTCAATTACCTCTCGACTCTCACAGTCAAAACACATAGATATTGGTTATCTAAATCCTCACAGCCGATTCAAAGGCGTTTAGATTAAATTGGACCAGGGATAATGCAAAAGAGAAAAGGAGGAAACAAAAACAAAACAAGGATCAAATTCTATATATTCATAATGAAGGTATAAAATCGATAGTGAAATTTTGTTTACAAAAATTGTAATCAAAATTTAAATAAAGCTTAACCATATGTAACATGGACACGGATCTACCGTTGACATGTATGAGCAGAGACATGGCGGATATTCTATCATTTGGGTAAAGAAGGAATCCATCACATAAGATATTACGACCTGGCACGATTATATATAATTATCATGATAATGTGAAATGCCGGTATGTCACAGGTATTCATGAATCGTTGTCTGCGGAGATGTCAGAGTGGTCAAGTCATGGGATGTCCATGCATCTTGGTACTCCCACCCACACATGCTGAATATGGCTCGTCCAATGCCACCATCCCACATAAATTTGAAATTTGAATTCAACCAACGTGAGGGGGAATTTCAAATCTGAATCTAACCCGCCAACCATCCACATCAATTTGAAACTTGAATTCAACCCACGCGAGGGGGAATTTCAAATCTGAATCTAACCCACCCAGGATGCAGGCCATTTTTAGAGTTCAAACGTGCTTGCTGGATCGCCAGGTTCATCTTGCTAGATAGCCATGCATTTCCTGGGCATGAAGGCTACACTCAGTGCGTTAGCATGGAGGGCGAATTTCTGTGCGTTAAGTGCTAGATAGCCATGCATTTCCTGTGCGTGAAGGCTACACTCAGTGCGTTAGCATGGAGGGTGATTTTATGTGCGTTAAGTGCTACATAGCCATGCATTTCCTGTGCATAAAGGCTACACTCAGTGCGTTAGCATGGAGGGAAAATTTCTGTGCGTTAAATTGCTTCATAGCCATGCATTTCCTGTGCGTTCCTGTGCATTAAGTGCTACACTCGGTGCGTTAGCATAGAGGGAAAATTTATGTGCGTTAAAGTGCTTCATAACCATGCATTTCCGGTGCGTTTTGCCTATGCGTTAAAGGCATCCCTATAGGTATTATAAAAACACGGCTGTGCATGCTGCGTCCGGGGCAGATCGGGGATCTGTACGATCTGTGCATTTGTGGAGAGAGCAATCGCTGTGCAAGGGTGCGATCTGTGCATTTGAGGATAATAGGATCGCCCATAACCCACAGGTCCGAGGATCGAAAGCGTGGTGGGCCCATAACCCTGGAAAGATATGCTTCAGGTTGGAAGTATGTTGTTCCAAGTAGCATCGCCTTTCTCCCTAGTTTCATTACTATCTTATTACCTGTCTTGAGTTATAAGAGAATTGCTTTTGTCGAATGCTTGAATTTCCCTGTATATAGTGATGGTAGTATCAGGGAGATGTTGCTTCGTTTGTGGTATTAGGTATAGATTAATTCTAAGTACAAACAATGGTTGATTGATCAATTATAATGCAAAGGGTAGACAATCGATTGGCAACGATTTCCATTTGCTGCTGTCAAAACAATTTTATGTTGTTGATAGAGAAAAATTGTAGCCATATGTGGTAGCGTTCTATCTTCCACCAATTCACAATGGTCAACTTCCCATGAATACATGTCTATTGCTCCAGAACTTTCGTTCTAGCGTTTGATCTTTCGGCAAGGCTGAGTAT
>LPNX010492825.1:81823-105452 GCA_001517045.1 Pseudotsuga menziesii | reverse complement strand
ATTTGATGTTTCCTTGCCCTTTTTCCATCCCCTTGGTTTCATCAAATCATTGAGGAAGGCATGATATGTTTAATTTAAGAGCCTTTTGATTTGTGGGGTATAGTCTTTTTTGGTTCTTTCTACTATGGGATTGCCTTAGGGTTGCCTTAGGGTTGAAAATTAGTATGGTAAAACAAGTTAGTGTTTCCTTAGGGTTGAAAATTAATATGTGAAAACAAGAATCATCATGAATATACATACTAGATCGGCATAAAACTTTGTTTCATAGATCAGTATGGGTGAACAATGGAAGACTAAAAATCAATGATAAGTTAGGGATAATATTAATTATAAAAGGAACTTTGGGTAGGCAGAACAAGGCATCAATTCATCCTCCATTGGAGTCCTTCAACCATTCATTTCGCTCCCGTTTGTTCGTAGGTCTCAAAATATTTACTTTGGGAACAAAGTACGTATACAGTTCGATCAAATCCATCAACTGTGCAAGATGCTAAAAGTAAGAATATTGTTTCATGTTTCACTTTTGTTGTCAAAAGGAATACTGAAAATTTAGGAAGTACCAAAGCTAGTCATTATGTGCACGTGGACTTAATGTAGGGAGAGAAGTCATGTATACTTTTTTGTTATTGAATGGGAGCAATGATGAAACTACAATAGTGGTTTATATATGGCAATCATGTACTGGAAATCACAGGGCAACTGTCAAACATTGGGAAGAATAATTACACTGACAGGGGCCCTTAATGCAAAACAAACTTGGTATTTTAGGGCCAATTGGGGTTGTTAATTCTCTTGTGCACAGGTCCATATATTTTTAGGGTTTCTTTGTGACCTATGGTTGCAAGGAAATCCACCAAAGACTATTATTTGCTATTGATCTCCTTCAAGAGACTGTCGAGAATCACCTAAAGAACAATCCAACTTGGTTTATAGGGTCTGAAATTAAATGGTATTGGTTTTATTTAGGTTTGTTTACCCCCCATTTGTTGAGAAAAAGCACCCAAAATTCATGCTACTGCTATAAATTATTGTTTAGGAGGTTAGAACAGCCCTTATTTATTCACAGAATGAAGGTTTGAGGCTATTGGAGTGCCCAGGCCTACTCTTTATGTCCATATTCGTGCCCAGAATTGTTTGTTAATGTCCTTTCAACCCTCAAATTCAACCAAACATTTCTCAAAGCCTGTTTTTCTGTTGTTCGTCACTTTTCATAGGGCTATTCATGCCCAGAACTGCCTTTTAACCCTCCAATTTGGCCCAGATTTAGAGGTACGGGTGTTTGGTGATGGATAAGTGCACAAGGGTGCCCAAGATGGTGAAATAGGGTTGCTTCATACCCTTTTTTACTATCAAACAGGTTTGTTTGTGCCCAAAATTCATGTGGATGCTTCTATAAGGCAAGGTTGCTTTCACCCATAGATTTCTCATTTTCATAGCCAGAATTGCAAATACCGCCTCCTATTTCCATTGATTATCGTCTTTTATTGCTGCAATGTGCCTAGATCTGAAAGTTGGCCTAATTATAGCTGATTTGAGATGCTTTACGGTTTGTTGTGACCTTCAGAATGCTCCCAAAGTGCTCAGATTTGTCCCTTTGATGTTCATACTTGATTCTAGAGTTGTTTATGCCCATAGGACTGCCCAACATTTCTCCTAATGTGACATTAAAAATACCAAGTTTGTTTTGGAAGCCCTAAATAGGGCCAATTCACCTTGGTGTACTAGTTTATTGTTGGAGGAAGGCCTTCTCTCATTATTTGAGGAACATTCACCCTTGGAGACACATGCATAAGGGTATTGTTCAACCCTAGCAAAGGAGAAAGTCATCATTTGAAGCATGCTTACACTCTTTTATACACCATTTCATGAGAGATATTACATGCTTGGAGGTTAATCATTGAGCTGGTCCACTTGGAAGGTTGTTCACATGATTCATGCCCTATTTTGTGAAGAACGTTTTTGTATTTGGGGGATGCTTTGTAGATTGACTATTTTGCACATGGGTGGCATCTAGGTCCTGCAAAGCAAGTTGTTTTTTACTCCAAATTGTGTTATGATGTATAGGAATCCTACAAAGCTAATTGAGTCGACAATGAAGCAGGTTTAGAGTCTCGATGTTTATATTTCTAGGTTAATTTTTTTTTGCATTTAAGTGTCATGTGTGTGACCTGTGCATTCCCACATTCACTTGGTGAATTTAGTATGGATTGTGACAAATTGACCATTTTGTTATCGATCCATTTAGTCATACCCTAATTTGCTTGGTTCGGTAGCAAACTTGTCGCTCGAATCATTTCAAAGGCCGAGTCAGCTTGGTTGGGGGTCAACTCGGTTGACTTGGCCACCTCGGTAGAAACACACTTGATTAAATTTGCAATTATTATTGTTGAAAAGGGGGTAGGCCAGTAAAAGTAAAAAGCAATGTTAGGAAAATGAAATGCTAGCAATAAGTGAGAATGGAGAATTGTATGTAACTAAAAGAGGGGCATACATTAGAATTTTTTAGAATTTCCAGTGTACTGTTGTAGGAATGCCACTATGCAAATAAGGCATTGACTTGATAGTCACAATCCATTAGTATCATAAATTATGGGAGAGATCAGAAAACAATCCCTACATAAATATTAACCGATAAGTATGGTTTTGGTGTTTCATTATGACTCTTAAAGGGTCCTAGATGAGATCTGTGCACTTTTAGACCCTTCAACTTTTAAGCAAAAGAAGCCATAAACAACAAGTATGTGCACCCTAGAAAACATGGAAATAATCATAAAACATATTAGGTAAAATGGATAATCATCTACAACATCACAAAATCATTCACAAGAAAACTAAAAACCACATACAACCATCAAAAGTAAGGGTTACAACAACGACGAGTGTAGAGTAAGGAGAGAGGAGTGGCCAGGAAAATGAATAATTGGGCTAATATAGAGTAGAAAAGAGACCGGCTAGAAGTTTGGAAGAGGAGATTAGTCAATATTCCTTGAAAAAGGAACTCATGTCAAATATGCTTTTTGATGGAAGTGACCAACATACCAACTCCGTATCAATTCTATCCAAAGTAAATGTAGATGAATGTGAAGATATGTTCTTTGAAGGAGATAGCCCATTAAAGGAGAACCTCCGGGTTTTGTATAGACATATATTGGAATAAATTGTAGTGTTATATTTGATGCATATGCATAACAAATCATCTCAAGCTTGACAACGTTGAAAGGCCAAAGTACAATGGCCGCAAGCATACATATGAAGCTTATGAAGCCTACCCAATTCATGTTAGGAAAAGGAAATGCAAGCAATAAGTGAGAATGGAGACTTGTATGTAACTAAAAGAGGGGCATACATTAGAATTTTTTGGGCTACCAAATGCCCACACCTATTAACCAAACTCATTCTTGACAAGCTTTTTCTTTAACAAGTTTTTTACATACAAGTCTTTCCAAGTTTTTTTGCTTATAAGTCTTTCCGAGTTTTTTTCTGGTATTTTGCTATGCTTATGCCAAATTTTTGTTCAGTTGTGGTGCAGGTAGAACCAAACAAGTATTTTCCAGACCTGTCTTCCTCCAGCAAAGGGATTTTGGGAAGGCTAGAATAAAGTGAGACATCCAGTAGGTCTACAAGGGCTAGATCAACAAGATGTCAAAAGATCGGAAGAAAATTCAACAAATGCATGAATTTTTTTCTCCGAGGAGGGGGGTCATGTTCCTATGATGATGAGACAGTGGGAGACATTGACGTGCCCTTAAGGTACCAACACCTAGTGAAACAATGGGTGCCTAGTGATATTCCTCAAGTAAACACTGATTTTTGTGTGAATGAGAGGATATATAGAATTGCACCATTGTTATTGCATGGATTGGGGTTGTTTTGCATGGACGGCATAAAGGTTGAATACGGTAGATGTACATAATTGATGCAGTATATTGGACCCTGTCACAACTACAATGATTGGATGCACCTAGTCCAATATACACGTAGCATGCATAGATATGGGTTGTTAGCGAATTATATACAACTGAAAGAAAAAGCTCAAAATAAAGGAACAACGTTGTACATGGATGGAAGGCCAAAAACAATCGGTAATATTGCAGGGTTTATAAACAATACACAACCAGGGTCTACACTAAAGCAACCCAACTGCATATTCGAGTCGCATGAAGGAAACCATGTCTTTGTATGTGCAATTAAATCAATAGTTGCTGGCGAAGAACTGCTTATTGATTACAATTTAAATCGTGTAGATACAAACAATGTTAGTATGGTTGTGGTACAACAAACAATTTAACCACCCTTTTATTAATTATTTTAACATCTATAGGACTTTTCGTTAGCATATAATTGAAATTTTATACTTTTCATGTTTCCTTATGTAACTTTTAGTATGTTTTTGATGCAGGGTTCTCTCAGGGGCACCTCCATCTCTGTAGATGTTTGTCAACCCAAGTCAAGGGAGCAAGTATACATCGATATTGCTGATGTAATATTAAATTTAGGATGGACATACAGATACATTGTTATGTATTTTCATTAGTATATTAGGTTCGTTTATATAATATTATCTATTTCCCATGCAGATTGTTGATCAGGGAAGCCAACCGGCTATTGATTAGCCGACTACAACATCAGGGCAACAGCCAAACATGAATGTAATTCTCCATTTCAAATACTTTAAAATCATAAACATGTATATCATGACGCATAATGTTTATTTTGTTATGTATTATTTCATTTTAAGGTTGCATTCATGATGGTAATGTTGTCTACCTTTTTTGCAAATTTACCGGGGAAAGTCCCCAGCTGTTGATAAAACAACTAGAGCCTCGAGGCAACCAATAAATATAAATGCAATGCCACATTCTAAATACTTCAAAAATGTACACATATAAAACATGTAGCATAGTGTTAATTTTTGTTCTATATTTGTTAGCTTTTACATATTGCGTTCATTGTGATAATGTTCTCTACTTTTTTTGCAGGTGGTCGATCGAGGTAAATCCCCATCTGCTGATCAGACCACACCCTCATCTAAAGGCATTAAGTAATCCTAGATGGAATCCCTAATATAATTATTTGCGCACACTATTGCTTCAAAGACTAAGCAATTTTTTATATATTTCAATTGCAGACAGGGGATTCCATTTATGAAACAGCGTCTCAAAACTCTTTACAGAACGAGGTCTCTCGGTTGATGAGAGATAGTGAAATTAGAGAGTCTACAGACCCGTTGAGGGGCTACAAAGGACAAGAGAAAAAAAAAATGAGGAACTAATTCGTCTAACATTGGTAGTTCCACTAACAGAAGGGCCCAAACAAAGGATTCAATTGTTGTTACAGCAACGTAAACAAGTGGACATAAGTTATCAAATAAAAATGCAAATCCATTTATAAAAACTTTATAATATTTGATTTTATATGCTATTGAACTTATAATACAATGGTTTGAATTTACAGCATGCTATGGAGATTATCAGTGGTGGTCAAGGAAATGTTGGTCCCAGTGACCAAACCACTCCATGTACACCACATACTACTCCCATATTGTCCACTGAACAATTGGCAACACGCTCTGTGACACCCCCGAGGGTAGTGGAGGGTGCAGTTGATGTTTCCCCACCCACAACAAATGCTGCAGAAGAAGGGGTGGATGCAGGGTTAGATAGATATGTGAAAGCATTTCCTGGATCTTCTTGTGTGACTAGCACTGGTTCAATAGTGTGTATATTTTTTATGAATGAAGAACTGGTTCCAATAAATATAGAGAGGATTCCAGGTCATTATATATTGTTCAATTTAGTTTTTATAATTTGTGTCTAATATACCGATAATATTTTCTAATGTTGACTAATGATGGCATTAATGTTTTGTAGGAAATGATATATTTTATAAACATATGAATGATTTAGCCTTGGATATCTTCGGGCCCACCATCCGCACAATGTGGAACAAGCAGCCAAAAGCTTTAAAGGATGATCTGACTAATCGCTTGGTTAGTCTGTTCGAAAAAAATACCTTCGATACATTGAAGGACCTACATAAGGCTGGAAAACATCTGAAGATTGTCCGAGACCAGTATAGGGTTCACCTAGAAAATAACCCTAGGTATGAGTGCCCTCTAATGATTCCATCTATGGAGTGGAAATCCATGGTGGAAGATGGAAAAGAGAAGGGCCTAAGAAAATCAGGAAAGATACCACCAGGTGGAACAGGGAGGTATGCAATACATTCCAAAATGTAGTGGCAAGCCTTATTATTACTATTTTTTATATCAATTTTGGTACATCGAATAATGTATTTAAAAACTTAATTAGGATCTCAGACACATCTAAGGCCACAAAGGCAAGAATTGAAAAAATTGGCCGACACAAACTTCATCCTGGTGGTTCCTCCAACTTGGCAACCCGATATGTAAGTATCGCAAAACCCGAATCCGCATCCAAAGATCATACAGATTATTATTTTTGTTGTGTTCTGACAAAAGGCTTTAAAATTAATGACATCATGCAAATATGAAGGCCGACCGGTTCAAAGATTTGCCCAATGTGAATTACATGAAGCTTGGATTCGAACAGGGATTTGACGCTGTTGTTGAACACCGGAGAAGCTTGTGTGGGAATACTGCACGATCTTCTACTGATCCATCTGGTGCCTAGGTATGTGAAAACTTTATAGTTTAATGATAATTTATTAATACTCAAGCAATTTGTTCCTTATAAATAAATTAACATAAATTATTTATTCCTTTTTGTGCAGGAAAGTAATGACCCCGTCCATGTTGAGGATGTAGTACATGACCAACCAAACCAATATCATGATTCTCGGGCCTGGTAATGAATTTATTAATGTGCTATTTTTTTTATAGACCATTGCAGATGATGAACATTAATTCTAATTCTACACAATTCAACTACAGAGCATGTAGATGCAGATCATAACACGGAACAGGTTGGGCCTGTACGAGATAATGTTGAACTGTTGATGTGCCCATGGCAGGTAAAAACACACATTCATATTGTTTTTTTGAATGAATTACTCATATTTATCAAAATATAAATATATTAATGAAATATTTTGACATTATTGCAAAAATTCATCACCCCTCGCCTGAAGTTCAACCTTCCGAGCATACTAGTAGGGATACCAATGATCAGATTCCCAAAGATGTGACTCTAACTAAATATTTAAAGAGAAGAAAAGTAAAAAGGAAGTGACTAAAAAAATTTTGAGTAATTCTTATTTATAAAAAAAAACATTTAATGGTTTTTTCCTCTGTTTCGTGAATGAATGTTCGAATGAATGCTTTACTGAATGGTTACTGATTTTTTTTTCTACCATTGAATAAATTAATGTTTTAATGAATGAGTTAATGAAAGGTTTAATGAATGGTTTAAAGAATGATTTAATGAAAGCATCTTTCAACTATTGAGTGAAATAATTTGCAGTAGATGCATTGTTATTTGCATTGTATATGCTTTTTTATTTGGAATGTGAAATAGTGAAATAAATTGTTATTTGCAAGTATATGCATTGGGTTTGGGGAGTTGAGAGTGATGTGAGGGGGGGAGGGGCCATAAGAGCTTCCGCCTTCACATGGTTGGTCATGTTTAGTAGAGAATATTAAATTATTCTCGAAACAGAGAGGAGCTCAATGAATGGTAAGGAAGAATACATTAAAAAATATCTATTTCTATAATTTTAGTGTATAATTTTCACTATTGCTATTTGACTCCTCCATTGGAACTTGTTACAGATAACGTTGAGAAACATTTCCATAGTTAAGAGGCAAGAAATGGCGTTTTCATTAGATCGATGGCCTTATATAGATAGTATTTTTGGTTATCCATGTTTTATCAGGTGATATATTCTTAACAATTAATTTACTTGAATAGTTGAATAGTATTGTAACTTACATTGTAATAGAATTGTATTTATTCAGATTGGTTTTGTTATTTTCATAAATAAACATAAATTTATTTGATGGTTCCTAACATGAAACTATTGCAACAGGACAAAAAATGAAGTATGTTGAATGATGTTTTGAAAGGTAAAGCATAAGAAGATGGTGTGAAGATCCACAAATCAAGGTATAATTATGTTTTCTTTTGTTTGATTGAGCTGTGATTTGGGTATTTATGCATGTGCACACACATACATTTAGTTGATGATGATGATTGCCATACATTGAGGAGAACTTTGTTCTATCTAATCTAAACAAGTACCTTTAATATTTTGATTTATCATGATAACTGTCCACTTGGTAATACTTTACCAATTCCATATAGCTAGGACAACAAAATTAAATGTAGGCATTTCATTACAAGAAATATGATAGGCATTTGAGTTTTATGGGAATATGAAAGGTCAAAAGACAGAAAAAGATAGATAGACTTGTGAGGAAAATGGTATCTGAAGCATTGTTTCCCTATTATTCCACATGAGTATATTGTTATCTGCCCCAATTTATCTTTCTCCAATAGTTTTGTAATTTGTTTCTTAATCTCATATCTTGTTCAACTTTCATGTTTGGTTGTGCAATGGAAAACCTATGTTTATATTTGTGCTTATCTCTGTAGGTTGTGAGTTGGGCATGGTACACATTGGTATTTTCAGTTTCCATTGTAACTTTTCACCCCAACATCACTGTGCACATTATTACTCATAATTGTTAATTTGTTACAAAGCCTTCTTTGTGCAAATCTTTTATTAGGCATTTATATCTTTCTATTTTGCTTCCAATTTATCACCGAGTTTAAAGTGGTCACTTAGAGCAAACATCTCAACTTTGGAATACAAAAGAAGAATGACTGCATTGATAATTATGGTAACAAAGTATTGATATCTGCTTGAAAAAATAAAGATATATTTGCTACTTTATTTCTGGAAGGCATTGTTTGAATGCTTAAGTTATAAAAACTGCTTATTTTTGTTGTTTTTAGGAAATCTTCCAGAGGTATCCACGGCCTGAAAAAGAGTATTAGTCATTTTCACTAATTTACAATGATAGATCACTAGATTTGGTATGACATCTTTTTGCTAAAGGAAACATTTTCACATTTGTTAGAAACAAATTCGAGGTTCTTTCCCAAGGAAAATATGTTTTTATTGAAGAAAACCCATTTGCAGCCATGACTTTTGGTGGTGTTAATCCTAATAACTTCAAGGGTAAGCATCAATATGCTCTTGTTACTTCCTCATTGATGATCAATCAACAAGTCAACATGCATTCCATCTTATTCAATTGGGCACATGATTGCTTCTTAAGGAATCTTATGAAAATATTGATGGCATTTTATGAACATTTTGTTGTAGGTTTCTGTGGTGGAGGTTGTGTTTCTATTTCAGATTTTGGAACTTCCACTAGTAGAAAATGAGAAATTAATGACTAAAAAAATGACTAAAATCAGGCTATAAATGACTATTTTTGAGTTGGTGACTAATAGTAGCAAATTACCACTATCTTATAGTTAGTCGTATTTCACTAGTCATTAATAGCTTGACTTAGTAGTCACTGATTTAGTCATTGATTTAGTCATTGATTTGGTCATTGATAGACAATGATTTATTCATTGATAGACAATGCTTTAGTCATTGTTTTAGTCATTGATAGTTAATGATTTAGTCATTGGTTTAGTCACAGATTTAGTCACAAATTTAGTCATTGATTTAATCACTGAGTTAATCATTGATTTAGTCGCTGATTTAGTCACTGATTGCAACCATTAATGACCAAATATACGACTAAATAAACTACTAAATGTTAACATATTAATGACTAAGCTAAATACGGCTAAGATACGAGAAATTAGCTACTAATAGTCGTATATATGTTAATTTAGTCATTTTTGTAGTCATAAATTTATGATAGGGCACAGAGGAATCGAACCACCAACCTCCTGCCTATAATTAGGCAGGCGCTCTACCATTGAGCTAGCACCCTTTAAGAAGTTGTTATTGCTTGACAATGATGATATTCAAACAAATTTATGATAGATATCAATCTACAAACTACATAATCATTACTATTACAACTTACCAGTAACTAGTATTTATGAAAGTAGTCATTTACGCAGTGGAGAATTGTAAATAAGGAGCTGCGTTGGATGATTTCGCAAATCTCGACATTTCGATCCCTACTATGGGAAGGGTAAGGAAGCTGTTGTGTCCCCATTACACCAATCACAGCAGGCACGCCTCGCTCCAAAGAAAACTACACTTGGGCTTCATGTGAATCCCTTGGTGCAAATGACATGGTCAAAACATTTCTCTTCAAAAGTTATGCACCCCAGCTTGCCACCTAAGCATGCCATAAGGATTTCAGATAAGGGCATATCCTCAAACTCCATAAATCATTGAAAAACAAAATACAGGACTTATCACCAAACATTGCCACCCGTGCATATATATAGTTGTCATTAATAATCTTAACCAGATCAGGGAGGTATTTCACAATTAATATTCACCATTATCCTTTGTAAACTTGCTAGAGAAGCCAAGTTTGTTCACCTACTATCTTGTTTCTCAAAGTCCATTTGTTTTAGCTCGAAACTTGAGGTAGACTTTATTTATGTTCATAACTCACCTATTGACATAATTATGTCTACAAGATTTAATATTTTTATTTTCATTTTTTATTGTAGGATATTTATTATTTAAAATGTCAAAAGCACAAGGAATAGGGAAGCTACCTTAAAATGGGAAGTTGAAGAAAGTCCCAACCCTTAGAAAGATGTAGATCCAATGTTGCTCACGGATACAAATCATTTAATTGGATTCCAAGATGACCTTGAGTGCCCAAATACATGTATAGAATGTTCGTCAATGAAGACTTCCATAAGGACCATGATGACTTAGAGGTTTTTTGAAATATCAGAAAGCACATCCTTTACTTGATTGCCGCCAAACCAATAATATTACCATATAACGATGTTGTCAAATCGATATTCAGACACATTAATCTTGGAATGAGATCAGTCATAAGTGAGGGTAGGGTTTCCATAGCTTATTTACAACCCTATTCATTCAATATAATGTTCAAGTTGAAGAAAATTCAAGTGCTATTGAACAAAACATTTCTGGATGAGTATAGAGCCAAGGAATTCAATCTAGTAAAAAAATTGAAAGATTGGTGGACTGAATATAAGGCCTTCTTAGAAAAGAATAATTCGATGTATTCTACACAATACTTGAGATACCCATATCGGTTTATGAAAACCATGATTTTTATGTTATATGGTGAGGAGGGATCCTCTCATTTTAAAATAGAATGAAATCTATTGGCGCATCGTGTAGTAGACACATGGCATGATTTCAATTGGGTGAGCATCTTGTCTGTCAATCTATTGTGCTTCACTAGGGCCATTAAAAAGGTATAAGGATACAAAAACCAGAGTTTTTACATGTTATATTACATATTAGATGCAGTTTGTTCCTATAATCCTTTTCCCAAAATAGGATGAGAGTGGAAACCTAGTCTTCTACCTATGCATGTATATTGTTGTGAATTGTGGTCCTCCAACTATAGGTTATATTTCTATAACAAAAATTAAAGCCTTGCAAAAATTAAAAGAGAAATGAAGGGTAACCATACCAGTCATGATAAATTTCAATAAGGCCTCTTTCATATATCACACCAAGTGTATTCTTTTTTGCAATGGTTGGGACAACATTCATAACCCAAACTTTGTCGGATGTAAGTGCCGCTACAAAGACACCAAGACCTACATTCATGTCCATAACATTACGATATCTACTCTCCCCAATATATTTGTTCATTCTTTTGTAGCCTTTCACGTGCTTTCTCCACAATTGTGTATCAGCATTATATGTCTCAGCAGTAACACTTGATAATGAACCACTGAGAACTCTAGGAGGAACAGCATTCAGGCGCGTTGGGAAATTCTCCAAAATCCCTCCAGACACATCATTAGCATCACTGACTTTAGGCATTTACGTAGTGCATCTTTGCATTCTCTTTTGCCTGGGGGGTCAGCATATTTTATAGACATTATCAGATAAGCATAAAATTTCAATCATTTGAGTAAAACTAGGCCATTTGAGTAAAACTAGGGCACTGTCAAAGCAAACTCTTCTTGTACTGTAATGAAATATGAAGCCAATTATGCAAACATGCTTGAAATTTTTTAAGATTTAGACAGTTAAACTTAAACCTGTCTGCGACACAAGATCAATTCATGCATGGCCATTAAAATGTAAAAGCAGATAGGAAAATTCAAAACTCACATAAAAATGATGAAATCAAAATGTATCTCTAACTATCTATAATAATATTGTCAAGGGGAAACATCTAATTTAATAACATGCCTTCAAAATTTGAAGTACATAATTAGAAAATTTTGGGAGTACTCATGGAATCTAATTCCTCTTTTGAAGAATAGGGAAGATATGCTTAGATGCAAAGAGGCTCTCAGGGAACAGGTCTGGAACAAAGTACAAAGCTATTAGATAACAAGAATCAATAAGGCCCAAGGGCATACTCTAAACACTATAGAGTATAGACTGATAGACTGGACTCTGGAGTCGTTTTTTGATGACTTTAAGAAAAGTACAAAAAACACCTCATAAATGTGATTTCAATTTTCATGGGGAATAGAAATGGAGATATTTTTCTTTGAAAAATTGGCATATTTCAATATTAACAACACACAAATGTGTTTAACGTTAATTTTATGACATGTGACCAAATGAAAATTTAAAGGCTAGGTGGCTAAACCACCATGCTATAAATGTGTGAATCAAGATGTTATATTTGTAAGAGAAAAGTATTCAATAATAAAAGTGTATCTTCTCATTTTTTCTTCTCTTTGGCATTCATTTGTACATGTGTGCAACCTATAAACAAATATGACATATACCTGAAACCTGTAATCAAGTTTCTGAGAGTCTTCCAACCATTGGTGAACAACGCTGCACCATAAGAAGTCTGGACACCAAGTATAACAAGGCAAGTACAAATATATCTAAGATTTTAGAAAAGTCAAAATGGCATTAATAATTTGAAATGTTTAAAAGTGCAACGGCCAGTTAATATTGAATTTTTTGGCCTCAAAACTGAAGTTAAAAAAGGCTGCATTGATCAGGACCAATCTTCATTTATCAAGACATCACTGCAAGGGTCAAATGGCAACATAAGAAAATGAACAGAGAGTGGATACATGAAGATCACCTGTGTGAAACATGCATGGACATCATTTGAGAATGCACTGATTCTTGTGTGGGAATTGTAGAACAAAGACCATGTAACCCATTAAGATAAACACAGTTACAGATAGTTCAAGATAGATGCCTAGGTTGAGTTTGTGCAGAACAGTAAAACCTTGAATACAAAAACAACTTGTAGTGGAGAAAATGGAAAGGAGAGATAGATCAGACTGCAGTGCCCAGATGCCCGTATTGTCAACTGAGATATCAATGTGAATAAGGGCCCATATAGAAGATACAACCAAGCAGGATTCAATCGTGCTTCCTCTAATGGAAACCATGGAGAATGAAGCTCATGTAAAATAAGGCTGATACCCACAAATCTAGAAAGTTTGCAAACTGAAAACACATCAAAAATATCAAAGACAGAATATGGGCAGTTTTTGCAGGCAGAAAAATGCCAGAAAATTGTCACTAGCACAGTGGGTGCCTGAAACAAGACATGGGCACACTGTAGATATGTTGAATGCAATGCAGATTAGTGGTTATGGATACCATAAACAGTAGCTTGAAATGATAGACAGATTTCGACACCAAGGAAACATTAAGCTGCAAATATATGGAACACCGAAGCGAAGGTCAAGATGCTGCTACAGACAAATGGTGACACCAATCTCCAGGCACAACAAGTTGTGGTAATGTTACCAACAGCACAAATCAAAGCACGTGAAATTAATGATACATTGTCGATGCCTGTAATTTTTAAGACTCAACACAAAAAAAATATTTTGTAACAGATCAAAAGTTGTTTTCTGGAGCCAGAAAATAGTTGAGTAGAATGTGTCTATTAATAGGATAAAAAAATAAAAAAGATAAACTTAATATTGCTCAACCAATGACCAAAAGATAGGTCAATGCCATGGAACTAAAAATACAATCAATTATACCAATCTCTGGTAGTATCATAAGCTACCCTGAAAGCATAAAGAAATATGAAACATGATTATACAAGAAAATGAAATACATGAACTAATATTACATTAAAAAAGAATAAAGAGAAGAGAGTGCAAGAGATCAACTAGATGTCCATACGACAGGACATCTTTGTAAATTATCTTTTACACTGTAAGCAAAGATGTTCAAGGCATAGAAAAGATCCATGTGTGTTGCTAGACGTTATGAACTAGCATAGATCCATGTTAACCCCAGGTATATTAAGCATCAAGGGATCAAAAAACTCACCTCTCAGTGCTCAACACATCTGGGGTTATTTATCTATGCTAGTTTATTTGTTTATATTAAGGTAGTTAAATTAAATAAGAGAAACTTCCATTTTTCAATTGGTTTAATTAGCATTAAATGTTCCCTGAAAGAGAACCTCTCTAACACCAAGGCTGTAAAAGAACCTTGCTCCTCTGGCCTCTGGGTGCAATTAAGAGGGGGTGAATGATGTAATCTAAGTATGTGTATTTCGGGGGGGTAATGGAAAAGTATCAACACGCAGATTTGTTTAACATTGATGTTACTATTATGGCATGTTGCCAACTGTACATCTAAATGTGGAAATTGTGGTCAAACCACTGTAACCTCCTAGGGGTACTATAAATGTGTAATGTGAGGTTAAATATTAAACCACTACAACCTTCGTATTCATTTGTATGTGTTTGTGCATTCTAAGAACTAATAGGCCAAACTAAAAACAAAATTCTCAAGTGAATGGAAGAATCAAACCTGGTGGCCAGATATAGGTACAATGGAGGAAAAGAAGAAGTTGCAAGATATTTTGCAAGAGGAAATTTCCCTTTATTATAGAACAAGAACAGATCCTATAGGGATTTGCAAGTAATATAATTTACATGGTTCATGAAGGATACAATTGTCTCTTAATTCAAAGTGGCACTATGAATTGAGACAAGTTATTGACCATACTTCAAAAATTGAAACAGCAACATATGGCCAAACACATAAGCTTTCTGTTAGTGGACCAGAAAAGCAATATACTGGAAGCTTTAAAAAAAGGGCTTCTGAGGGACCTGTTAGTTATGTTAATTGTATTCAAACAGAGAATAAATGTTCTCATTTATTTTAGCTAGGTATAGCTACAAGAAAGGAAAAGAAGAAGTTGCAAGATATTTTGCAGGAGGAAATTTCCCTTTATTATAGAACAAGAACAGCTCCTATAGGGCTTTGCAAGTAATATAATTTAGATGGTTCATTAGGGATACAATTGTCTCTTAATTCAGAGTGGCACTATGAACTGAGACAAGTTATGAACCATACTTCAGAAATTGAAAAAGCAACATATGGCCAAACACATAAGCTTTCCGTTGGTGGGCCAGAAAAGCAATACACTGGAAGCTTTCATAAGAATGGCTTCTGAAGGACCTCTGAGTTCTGTTAACTGTCTTAAGGCAGAGGACAAATGTTCTCATCTATTTTGGAAATGCGAAGTGACAAAGAAGATGTTAAGGAATTTAATGGAGGAAATAGGTTCAGAAAGGAACTCAGTGTAGGACTTGACATCAGTAATAAAAACCTAGCCAATATTAAGATAGAAATTGTCAACAACTGATAATACTATGGGAGTTCAGATTAACAATCATAGTTGAACTTATGGAATGAAATAAACAGAAGGTTCTTTAGAGGAGAAATACTACATCCATATCTACTCTAACTTATAAAAGGAATCCTTGAATGAACCACATGGGCTAAAATCTTAGAATAGGAGGTTGTGGGATTAGAGGTGATATCTAAGCAAGTCCCCTGAAATTGAAAAAGGTAACGAGTTGAGTAGTGAGTGTCAATATTATTACTGTCATATATCAATAAAAATAAGATTAAGGGAGACCATCAAAGATCAGAGAAAATGGAGGACTCCAAGATTTGGGTCATGTTAACACTCAAAAATGTCCAATTACAAATATCAACTATGGCAGACTTAACACTTGAACCCGGAAGATTTAAAACTTATTATAGAATAATTGGTCCTATAAATAGTTCCTCCTACCAAATTCCCAGCAGTATATTTATCTGAGCAACATGGAGACAGAAAGGATGAGCACTGGCAACTTTTTGGAGTCCCGGGATAGAAGAGAAGGGAAAAGAGGCAAGCATCAAAGCACGGTGATAATGCCCCCTGAAAGGAGAGATTTTGATCCTTTTGTTCAATCTCAGCATGAAGCAAGCATTGCTTTTGGTCAAGTAGACACTCAAATGTCAGATTCTGTATGGGACGAAGGTGATGGTGGTAGCCAGGAGAAGCAGTTGGACAGAGTTTCACAGGAAGTTATTCTTTCTCCAGAAATGCAAGGACTATCAGAGTTATGCTCGTTTAAAAGAGATGAGAACAATAAAAAATCCCTTTATTTTTTGCTCCAACAATCTGTAAATTTCCAGCTAAGAAATATTAATTTCAGATTGATTTTTAGATCCTTAAACCCTCATTTTCAATTATGTATTTTATCTAATTTTCTGTATAACAGATCTGTAATTTTCAGAATATAAATTGAACTTTCAGATTTGTTTTAGCCTAAGAATATCTCTGTTTAATCATTGTTTAAAAGCTGTGTAAATCTGGAATTTACTTGCTACAATTCAAATTAGAACTCGATTTACCCTAAGTCCATTTACCCCTTTCTCTCCTTGAATACACCTTGGACTTAGATTGTTCTCAGGATTCCCCCCTTTGAGCTAGATAGGAGAGCTGACCTAAACTGAGAGATAATACTATCAAGGTGACAGTGGGTAGTTTTTCTTAGTCACCCATGAGTTCTCACATGTATGTTTGGGACTTTCACATTGAGTGAGAATGTAGGAGGTAAAAAGTTGGAAACATAACCAATTTAAAAGTGGGAGAGAGTTATTAAGGTGATAGTGGGTAACCTCTCTGAGTTGTTCTTAGATCTTCACCTTGTGAGTTTGGACTATAACTCCATAGGTGAGGGTTTTAAAAGAAACAAGTACAAAATTGGATGATATCCTCATCATCAGTGCTAATAGGGCAGAAATATAATCCAAATAGCTATTTTATAAACAACAACCACAACCACAAACATTATTTTCAAAGGATCCTGCGTGGATTCTCATTGTTATTAGATGACTAATTCATATAGATAATATCTAACTGAGCTTTATTTGCTTGCATTTTGTTTCTGATGATCATTTTTGGAATCCAACATTCCCCTATAAGGAAAAAAAATTACCAATTAGATTCAAAATCATATATGGCCTACATCATGAAATAGATTATATAAAACTTTCATCAAATATGCATAGAAGTGAAAAGGTACAAGGAGTAACTACTTTCTGAATAGGTACGCTTCTCAAACATTTCTAGTAGTCAAATTCATTAAAGAAAGTTTAGCCTCTCTAATAATATAATACTCAAAGTATTGTCCTATATTTTTCTGTGTTCGAATAGTGTCAAGACTAAAGATTCAAAATACATTTATACATAAATATTTGGGATTGCATCACTAAAGGAAAGAGAATTCAGGGCCTGTAGAAAAAGGTGCCTTCAGTTAATCAGCATATGTGAAGTATTATCAAGGTAAACATATGTTTGTAAATTTTAGATCCATACCCTTAAGGAGATTATCTATTCCAAGACCCCTAATCAAAATTCTATTCAGATATTCTTCATAACAATTAGGAAGATTGTCATTGCCATGGTTGAAAGAAAGCACAAACATATTTGTTTTTCATGACGAAGATTATGATAATTGTTGGCCACTATTTGTTAAATATATTAAACCTATTGCTGCTGTTGCTGTTAATAATCAGAATGGATAAATTTCCCACTTCTATCATATCCCCAAAAGCTCATATGTATATTTTTTATGTGCACATTTGGTAGTCAAATTATGTTACATGAGTGCTGAACACAAAACCATAAAAAAAATTAATTGTAAATCAATGTAAAATCATTCTACCAAATTTGGACAATATTCAGTGGAATTTGAACAGTGTTGCAAAGTGTTTGACATAAGTCCTGAACCAGACTCCATACGTAGTTAGTAAAACATTAGTTCAGATTTGGTGGGGAGTCATTACATTTATGATTTTCCCCAATGGATTGCATTTTATTGAGTTGACCGTACCCCCAGAGTACCCAAACACGGGGTACGAAGTACCCAAACACGGGGTACAGTGTATCGTTTCACCCATAAGTACCCCTTTTTTAACGGAGTCTTGGGTACGTGGACCAAGTATGGGGTACTGCAGGGTACAGCAGGAGACGTACCCTATGAGTACCCAAGTACCTGGTACAGGTACATGTACCCTACCCTAGGTACAGGTACCCTGGCAACTTAGATCCCCAATGATTTGATGCACAGGCTTTGAAAGATATCATCAATACATCTGAACTTCATATGATATACTATTTTATAAATTTGGATACCTTTAGGTTTTTCTATTGAAAACTTCTATATAAGTTGTTGGAATTTTCTAGTTGACGTGTTTCTTTATTGATAGTAATCAATAACTGCTATAAATTGATGTGTCTCAGGCCCGACTATCAGCACACCCTTCATATTTTTTTCTATTCATAACTATCACTAAATTGTATGTATATGCTTTATCTCTAAGCCTACTGTTGTTTTAATTGCTAAAGGCTTTGCTGCATTAAAAAGTGTAAGAGAGATGGACACACTCAAGGACTAGAGCTATCATGGTAACCAGTGAAATAAAGCTTAGACAAATAAAATGAAATATAGAGAACCAAGGCACTTGAGACACAATTATATAAATCAGATGGAACATAGAGTATTTCAAACATTCAAATATTCAGAACTGCTGCTCAATATTTACATTAAGTGGCGGAAAACCCAACTATGCATCATAGTCCACAGCAATCCATGGTATAGAATGTGACAATGAGTGTTAAGCTGAAACAAAAGTAGCATTACCTTGATTCTGTAAGCATTGCTTTGCACATACCATCAGCTTGCTCTATTATATTCCGAATACCCAATATAGTAATAAGCAAATATTATACAAAGGCAGACAATTCTTAGTATGTTGAACTTCATATAATTCTGTAATGCCTATATGCTACTTTTCTATGGGCTGGAGAAAGAAAGTCAATAAGAAAATCTGACAATGGATATAAAACAGTCAGAAATGGTGTAATAAGGCCCAATTAGAGGATAGAATACAAAGACCCATAGCATCTAAGTTGGGCCATGAGACATGATAATGTTTAGCCCAAGGGAAAAATCTATCCTCAGCTGAAACCTTCATGAGGAAGAAGGCACCTAGTCCATCAAGATAAAACCAAAGCTATGTGAAGGACCACTGTAATAAGAAGAACCTCATAGCATCTCCAGTAGACATATCCAGTTTGCATGTTCAGCAACTTAGCAAGGAAGAAGCTACCTAGTTTGTTACCAAGATATTAGTTAATGGAGACAGAAAAATATGTTATTGCCTCTTCCCATGTGAAATTTTAGGTTGAAGTGTATGGTTTAGGAATGCTTCTATGAATCTCACACTTTTTGTTAAGGATGGAATTAAGTATGTAAATGTGTTCATTCATACAATCAAAATGGGAATTTCCTCGAAAAGGGAAAAGGACACATTAAAAGAAATTATTCCATACTTCTAAGGAAATTAGAAAATAATTCTAAAGTAGTTAAAAAAGTCTTCCTTGGAATATTGAGTATGTTCCTATCAGCGTTTCTGCTTGCTTTTACTGTTGTTACACTTAACATGCTATAGACCTTTTGGCCCTTGTTGCACATTTAGTTTATTGTTCATAGATCGACTTTTCCAGTCAATGAGTAGGGGCCTCAAAATCTACTACATTTAGTGTTAGTGTTGCAGCTACCAAGGAGGATAATGGCACCTAAGCCTTCCAAGAAGATATTGGGGCTAATAAAATGAAATGGAACCATGAAAGAAGAGTAACAAGAAATTAGAAATGTGTTTGGTCTCAATTTCCAAAACATTTTTCCTCTTAG
The DNA here is from genome assembly GCA_001517045.1 of Pseudotsuga menziesii. Classification (NCBI taxonomy): domain Eukaryota; kingdom Viridiplantae; phylum Streptophyta; class Pinopsida; order Pinales; family Pinaceae; genus Pseudotsuga; species Pseudotsuga menziesii. The sequence continues at coordinate 85,332 of LPNX010492825.1, read as the reverse complement.
CCTCTTTCTGATCAAGTGCCAAAGGCTAGAAGAAAATATAATAGGGTGGAGAGTTGCCTTATCTTAAAATCCAAAACTGGGTATCTACTATCAGAATTTAGTGTCCTTATATTGATATTAATTTATTTTATTAGACCACCTTCTTGTACCAAAAATTAATAAAGATTACCTTCAACTATAGGATGAAAACTGGAGATGTGCAAAGTGTCTTTCACATCCACATCAGATCACAAGCATTTCTACTCATGACCTACCAACTCCAACAAACAAAAATTCCATGGCACTGTTGTGGATAAGAGAATAAAGATAATGGAATGGGTGAAACCTGCTCATATTTTTTCTCCAACTCGATAATCTTTCCACTGAAGTCCATGCCAATGTCCCTTGCCAAATCCCTTACCTATTCATTCCAAACAAAAGAAGTTGTAGTAAATTAATATCAACTATAAACTTTTGGTTGGAAAAAGAACTTCACAAAATATAACATCAAACAGAAAAAGAAGTATACAAGAGAAACCATACAAAGTCTAGTATAGTTTAAATTTAAACAAAAAATATCCACCCAAAGTCATTTACAACCAAAATAAGGGCTTTGAGAAGTGCAATATGTAGCTCTTCCTTAGTGTCCTCAATTTTGGTTAAGGGATTGTTGAGGATCTTAGCTCCTACTTCAATGTCCTATGTGACATGCTTCATTGGTGTTGTTTTTTACTTTTGAATGAGGGTTAATATTTAGAGGTACTACTGAAAGTGAAGGCTGCATCAATTATGGAGATGATGTTAATGAAAAGATGAAACATGCGAGACTACACACCATGTAAGATATCTTGGTCATGTTGAGGTTTAACACACCATGAATAATTTTCTTGACTATGAAAATAATGTATATTTATAGAATATGACGGATTTCGATGATTTGACATCATAACAGTCAAAGTAGATCCTCAGGTTATTGTCCTTAAACCAGAAAACTCTCATTTTTTCCCACTTAATGTAGAATGATCCAAAATAAGGTTTTATTTCAAAATCTTTGGACACCTATTTGGTAAGTTCTATTCTTACCATACAATATATTCCTTATAACGTAATTTTTTGGTACTCTGCCTCTGGTTCAATTTGAGGTGTATTCTAATGGCTTGCATCTGTTTTGGAAAAATGCATGTAACACGATCAGAAGCCATGACTCTAGCTTGTGACATTGCTTGTACAATGTTAGAGAGAAAACACTTTGATATAAAACATTTACAGCAGTAAGTCATTAGCCTGCTCTTTGTTGTTTTGATCTAGCAAAGCAGCTCATGGATCCAATGTGTCCCAATGCTTATTACGAATCTATGTTCTCGGTTCTCACTAAGACATGTGAGGTCCACACCAGTTGTTCACAAGTGTGTAGAAAGTGTATGAGTCCCTACTCTACTGACGAGCTTTAACTAGCCTATTTGGCCACTTCGAACTACTCTTCTTTTGTCCCTTGTAGTCATTTTTTGCGAATACCTCATGAACACGTCCGACAGATCCCCCTTGCCCGCTTGCCTCAGTTTCTCTGCAACCTCTTCAAAGATAGTATGCCCATCGGCAGGAGAAGAAAAAACACTTAGAAATCTGTTGTAGTCAAAACGAGGAACATCAACTCCCTCGTATATCATGCTCTCTAAATACTTACTAGCCTCCAGTGATCTGCCTTTCTTGACAAGCCCACCCACAAACATGGTATGAAAATAGACATCAGGACAGAGGACCTCACTGCACCATCTAAACCCAAAGTTCACCTGCATGAGCATAACATAGGTGTGCATAATTGGCTCGCATCCATCCTAGATCATCCTATGGAACAACCGGTTAGCTTCATTCAGCCGGCGCAGATTCACCATGAACTTGATGAGAGAATTCTAAGCCCCAATATCGGGCTTTCCCATCTCCTCAAGCATTTTATAGGCCTCATTTAATTTCATTGCATTGCCAAGACCTGTTATCATAGACTTATACACGGCCCCATCAGGTGCCAACCCATACTCCCTCATCTCATTAAACAGTCTCAGGGCTTGTCTAATTTTGTTATCTTTGCAAAGGGCATCAATCATTATGGCATAAATCTTAATATTGGAAATGGCAGAAAAGAAGTGAAAGAGATTGAAGGCGTCTGGATATCTCTTACCTTTCAACAGGGCCTCCAGCATTGTGTTGCAGACTGTGACATGGGGTTTCATCCCCTGGTCCACCATCTCATTCCAAACCGTCATGGCCTGCACCAAGTTGTTCACTTTACATAGCCCAGATAGAACCAAGGCGTACGTAGTATCATTTGGAGATATAATCTGCTTCACCTTCATAAATATCTTGTTCCCTTCATTACCCAGACTGGCCCTGCACAGCGAGTCCAACACAAAGTTCAAGGCCTCAACATCGACATTAACATTGTAGTGGGTCATAAAATCGAATACCCACAGTGCCCCCTTAACCTGCCCACCATCTGCAAGGGCTTTCACAGAAACTTTGAGGGTTTTCACTGTCAGCAAACCACTGGTGCCCATTTGGTGGAGAACTTCCCAGATGGTCCGGTAATCTCTGGTTTTGCCCAGAATGTTGATCATCTTGTTTGAAGTGATGGTGTTATGGTTGTAGCCTGCTTCTGTCTGAGAGGCTGCCCAGAGGTAAAACCTCCACACAGGCCTCCTCTCCCTCAAAAATCTGTTAAGTATGCTGAGCACAAATTCATGAGAGAGACTGACATTTCCCAGCAAGCGTCGGAGCTTGGTATCGAAGGAGAACTGTTGTTGTTCTAGCACTGTGCACACCCTCTCCACCTCACTGTAATCCAACCGGGAATGGGAATGGGTACGGATGGTGGTGGCCATGCCACTGTAGAGCAAAAATGATATAAAATATGTTTGTTTTGAGTAGCGTAAGCTCCATGGCCTTGACAAAAACACCATGTCTACAAAACATATCTATTTCTCGTCTGCGTTGGATATCTTGGTCATGTTGAGGTTTAACACATTAAGATATCTTAGCACACAAGTAAGATATCTTGGTCATGTTGAGGTTTAACACACCATGAATAATTTTCAAGGTCTAAGCCATGCTCTAGGGACAAAAGGGAGGGTATTAAGTGATAGTATTTGTGTACATGGTTGTTGGGCTATGCATAGGGACAAAGAGCATGTAACAAATTCAACATAGTAAACATTTCCCATGTGAGCAAGATATTATTGTCATTTTGAGGTTTATTATACCATGGATGGTTCTTCAAACATATGCCATGGTACATGTCCAAAATTTTGGGTCTTAGATTTAGTTTGCAAGGTTGAAGGACCATGCATAAGGCCCAAATACACAATTAATCCTCACAAACATAATATTTATCATGTAAGGGATATTTTTTTAGGTATATCAATTTGTAGATAGTTTTGGATTCTTGGGCCATGGTATAAGGAAAATAGCTCATGTATTAGGCCATATAGGTTCTTTATACAATTGATGAGGACATATGGAACCCAATGGAAACCCAT
>LPNX010492825.1:55856-81756 GCA_001517045.1 Pseudotsuga menziesii | reverse complement strand
AATTTCAAATGATTTAAATTAAAAAACATTTCACCCATTAATTATAGGGTTCTCAATATGGTAGTCAACCTCCACTCGAAGTCTATGTGACTCCACTCTAAATTGGAATAGGGTAATACAAAGAGTGTGCATCCAATGGTGAAGTGTGTACTAAGGATGAAAAATGAGTTCGTCTCTCAACTCGAAGAAGTATTAGTGTAGAAGTCCATCTTCGGTCATAACCTATCATCAAGGTTTATCTAAGTAATATTTATAAACTAGTTGTAAATGCCATCTTGGATGAATCTATTCAACTTTCGCCCGGTAGGTAAGAGATAGCCAGGTGCATCTAGTGAGTATCTGAACAGAGGGATCTGGACAATCACAATAACCATGTAATCCAAAATATCTAATACCCATACAAACCAATATCTACATGAATTGAAAATCTAGTAGAAGTAATGGACTTCGATGGATAGTAGGCCAAAAGTATGGATACATATCCTATCCATTTACTAAGTTAACAGAAATCTGAATGTAATGCAAAAAATAATCTATTTTTTTTCATTTAATGGTTCATGCCATATGTGTAAGGGCCTATAACACCACATAGCCTCTATGAAGGAATAGTTTCCCTATTAAACATATATGGATCCCTTTTAAGGTTTAGTGTAGAAAGGCATGATCATTCCCTAACCATGGTCCAAGGAAAAAAACTAGGGAATTAGCTTATAACTATTGATTTCAAGTCTGATCAAAAATGTGTAGAGCCTCGAGCTAGAAGATATAATGTAATATAGTACGAGTCTTTTTTGTGTAAAATTAGCATAAAGGAACTGATTTGAGGTATAACAGTGGTCTTAAACCATTATATATTATCAAAAACTTTAGAAATTGTCACATAACATCATCAAAGACTCATTAGAATGATCAATGATAACTAATATTTTTTTACAATCGCCAAAAGTTACCATAAAGAGTATTAGTGAGGATAATTAAAGGATCACCACTAGAAGTGTCACTAAAGAGATTCTACCCTCTTTTCATAATTTCTATGCGACGACGCTTTCCATGTTAAATAATTGACCAATTAAAGGTGTCGTCACTTAAGCGACGCTTACTAACGTGTCATCTCTTAACCGACGCTTATGAGAATAGTCGTCGCTTCACCGACGCTTGTGGCCACATTTACAAAAAAAAAATGTATCCTCGTGATTTTTGGTAAGTTTAAAAAGAGAAATCCACGCACCGTCATATTTTTCCGTCAGATTTTGGATCGAAATGTAGTAGTGTGTTTTATCTAGTTAGCTCTCCGGAACAGAATCCTCACTTGGGAGAATTTACAGAAAAGAGGTAAATCGGAACCAGGTATTTGTGTTCTTTGTTGTGCGGACGAGGAGACAGTCGAGCACCTTTTCTCCATCTGCACCATTTGGAAAATAGTGGCTGAACATGTGTGTAATCATTTCAACCTCCCAGCTTGCTCACCATATGTTTCTCTTGGGGACATGTTAAATGGTTGGTTTGGGAAACTATCAAGAAGCTCGCACCTCTTTATGCTTCCCTTTCATATGATGTGGATTATTTGGAAGGTGCGCAACCAGGCAATTTTCGAGGGGAAACGAAGGAACATCTTCAGTATTGTTCAGCAAATTATTACTTCTGTACAAGTTCTCCCTCCTCTAACTGTTACTGGAAAAAAAAGAAGCAGAATTTTGGGGAAGCCCCCCTGCAAGGTTTTTCCCTGCGGGTTCATTGATGGTGCATCAAACTGTATGACTGTTGGTGTAGGTTTCTGCTTATATCTAAATGACTCCCACTACTTAGAGTTCTTGCTGGGGGTCGGATATGGAACTAACACCAAAGCGGAATTGCTCAGCTTATGGGCACTTCTTCTCTCTTCGCAAATGATGGGGATCCCCCTATCCCATGTATATGGTGATTCTCAAGTAATCATCAATTCGGCGATGGGATCGACTGCTCTCTCCCCACCTGATCTGGTTCATTGGTGTATGGAGACAAAAAAGCTAATTTCTAGCTTTCAAGACTTGTATTTCACTCACATTTACCGAGAGCACAATCGGATGGCTGACCGTCTCTCTAAATCTGCACTCTCTTTTCCTCGGGGTAAAGGCAATGTTAAGGAATATTTTGAGAACCATTTGGTTCCTCGGGACACTTTTCAGCTCTTCTGAGCATGATAAAGGGATTTTTTCATTTCCCTCATATATGTTATGATTGAAAGAGTGCTCACTTTTAGAATGTTTTTTAGAGCCCTTGGCACTCAGTAGATGTGGATGAGAAGACAGTCCTCACTTTATGATGAGACAGTTTTCTTATGGGATCTTTCTTTATTGTTGTTATGCCTTTCCCCCCAGCAGAACTCTTGTGGGATGTTTTGGTATGTAACCCGCTTATGGGATGATTGTACTGATGACCTTTGATTCTTCTAAGAATAACAAGGACAGGCTTTTTTCTTTCTGAAAAAAAAAAATATTATGAATTAGTCTGTTAAAAGGTTGGATTCTTCGAGTAATCAAAGGCTTATTTCCATATGATATTGTTGTAATCCCCAAAGTTAATCAATGAGTCTTACAATTCCTGGGGGTTGCTCATGAATCTTACAAATATAACAATATTAAGCAGATTACACAGTTTTAGACGTATTTGGGAAAGCATTATACTTTACTACAAAAAAAGAGGTGCAAAAGCAGGTAAAGACTTGCACAACTCCTCTCGTAAGTGTTTCTGGAAGGGGTCCCGTAGGGAAAGTAAAGAGTCCAGGTCCCTCCCTTGAACCTTGAAGCGAGGAAATTCTTAGATATTATAACCTTTAGTCTGAAATCCCGTACACAACATTTTTGGTCTACCAACCCTTGAATTGCTAGTTCTTGAGTTTTATCTGTAAACATGGCAATATTATTATGAACCTGGGAAGGTCTGACCTACTTTTGGGGCTGCAACTTGTGAAAATCATAGGATATCCAATAATAGATTTGATCCTTATGGCCTATTATAGTGCATCTGCAGGTGTAGCATTCCTCTGTTACTGTAAGGGAATTATGATCTAGCCATTTCATCTCCACCACATCCACAACAAAGAAAAAAAACATGAATAGAAAAAAAACACAATAGATAATCAAGAAAAACACAGAACAAACCTGAAGGTCTAAACATTAATGATGCCATTCTGAAGGTAGTGGAGACCCAACATGAAGCTCAGTACCAATATTTGTCAGTTTCAATTTCTGTCCACCGACACCGATCTCATCACCATGTTTAGAATTGCCTGAATTCCAATTCCATTTACTCTTCTTAGATGAGTCTTCAAGCATCTTCTGAGATTCAGACAAATTACTTGTAAATCTATTCCTCTTAACCTAAGTATTCAACACAGTAGGTCCGCGTCAGAATTGAACTCCCTATACAGGTACGTGCCTAAAGGATAAAGAAAGAAAACAATTATTTAGGAGCCCAATCCTTTTCAACCAACAATCATATATAACTCAGTGATTGCAACTTGGTGAGACCTCTGGCCCAATCAATTATCATGACCTTTGATTTGCCAAAAATAGAGAGCTAGAGAATTTTTTTTTTGCGAACCATAAAAGCTTCCATAAGGCTAAAAGTTCATGCAATTGCTTTGTTGGATCTATGAATATCGAGGTGCATGGCACTAATATTACTAATAGAAGGTAGACAACTTACAAAAATTACACTTCATTGCCAAATTTGCAATTTTCCATGACACAATTAAAAATGACGAACATAAATGACTAATTCATATTCTTCTAGCTAGTCATTTTTTATGTCGTGACTAAATTAGTCATTTATTTTAGTCATTTTTAACTCTGTCACTTATTATCTAGTCATATTTGTTAACTGGTGACTAAATTAGTCGTTAATTTTAGTCGTTTATAGTTGAGTCAATCAAAATTGCTCATATTTAGTAGTAAATCACTTGGAAAACCTGTGGTGACTAGAATTTTTAGTCACCTAGTAGCTAATTCATCATTTTGTACTAGTGTTCTTTGCTAGCTGGTCCATCGGTAAAGCATGCATACCTTTGATCTTTTGTAAATTTCTTGTACAAGTTAGTGGTGTTATCTAGTTCTGTGCACGATATGCTATTGCACAGGGGTGTGGAATATCTGATGCTTGTATTCTATTGCACTGTGTGATCATTGTACTATTGCAATGTGTAATTTCCATTCATGATGAATATTTAAAATTATATGCATCTACCATTCTAGGTGAAAATTTTGAAGGATAAATGGAGTAATATGAAGAAGAGTAATTACTGAAGCATATACATACATGGATGAATTAATTATGTCTATCTTGTTCCCAATCTTCCTCTTTGGAGGAAAAATGCTTGGAATCTCATGTGTAATCTCAACATATCCTTCTAGCATTCTACTCAATTATACTAATACTTCCTTCATAGTGTCACATTTTTCAACATTATTGGACTTTATGCCCTCTAAGAATATTATTTGCACCATTTCATAACACTCCTTAGTATCATTTATTGCATTTATGAAGTTCTTTGTAAATAACAGAACTTCTCTCTGGCCCTTATCTTTAATTGACAACTAAATTATTTTTTTGTCCTTTATAATGTCGTGAGTTCTTCTCAAGTGATTTATATCTCCATTGGGCATCCACAAACTACTTATAGTTTACATTTTAGTCCTTCAGTTGACTTGGACTTGAGCATGCATTTTATTTATATTTTTGACAAAATGATTCTATATCATCACTCATTTGGACATGTTGAGTGAAAATCTATCATATCTAAAACACTAATTAGATTATTTTGATGCATAAAATTCAATGATCCCCGACAGAGTGTGTGCTCTAGAATGAAAAGGATATATAGAAGCATACCATATTGATATGCCGCAAGAGTTGTCAGGTAAAGAACTGTAAATGAAAAGGATATAGATTATTTACATATTGATCCCCTTACTAGATTGTTTCTCTGCAAGAGCTTTAAAATCTCGAAGAAAAGCAAACACATCAGCTTTGTGTTTTAATAAGTAGACCCCTGTGTATATAGAGATGTAATCAATGAAGGTTAGTACCAGGCCTAGAAATTGACGGCCCATAGAACGTTTTTTCACTTTTTAGACGTATTTGACAGTTCTTTAAAAAATTAAAACGTCATAGATGACATGCATATAAAAATTCAAACTGTAGATTTGGCGTTTACTAGTTTATATCTTCCGTCATAAATATTAATAATGGCTCTAGATGCAGGTTCTCTTCATTCGAACCATAAATCTCAAGTTACAGCATTCCTGTTCAGGTTAGAATTTCTCTGAGTTTATGTTTTCTTTATGTATGATGTTGTCTAAGGATGAAGGTATTTATTTATATGACCATTGTTCTTCTATTTCCATGTACAGAAATGGAATAGTATATAGAGCTCCTAAAAGTGGCCGTAATAAGGGAACCGACCTAGTTGCTTCAGATTTTATGAATATCTCTGATCCTTATGTGGTGGTCAGCTTGGGTATCCAAGTGCGTGCCATTTATCACTTTGTTTTTGCTTCAATTTTGAACACTTTGCATATTTTTATGGTGTAAAAGCTGGGGTGGTTTGGGGTTTGCAATTTTTCAATTCGATTTTGTACTTGTGTTTTTTTTTTTTAATTTTACTAATCGTGGAAAGGGAAAATAAAAAACACTAAGAATCTGGGCTGGGTTGGGTTTTGCACTTTAAATTCGATTCTACACTGATTTATTTTAAATTTATTAACTAGGGAAAGGGTTAAAAAAACCTGGGTTGGGGTTTGCAATTTAAATTCAATTTTACAGTGATTTATTTTAAATTTATTAACAAAGGAAAGGGGTTAAAACAACTAGAATGCCATTTATTTTAAGTTACAGTAGGGAAATAAGTAAAAACACCTAGAATGTCATTTTTTAATTGCAGGCTACTTGCAACATGCAATTTTTTTCTCATCGTGAGCACTATAATCCATAGGCTTATTATTAAGGCCGTTGACTTGATTCTTGTCCCAGGGGCTATGATTCTTCCAACGGGTTATTGATCGGGGATATGATTTTTTCCATGAATTTTGTTGTGGTTTCTCTCTTATAGACAATGGGTAGGCCTTTAATAACTTGCTGGATACTTTTTTATCTCTTTTAATAACTTGTTGGATATTGGCTAGCTTTAAAATACCAAAGTCTATAGTAGCACTTACTTCTTACCCAATTAATTTAGTTGACAGTCATGAATTTAAAGTAAACGTAATGTGAAAGGCTTGAAAAATCCAAGACCGTCATTAAATTTCCATTTAATAGGCATAATAGATTTGAATTTCCAGGCCTGGTTAGTACGTATATTTATTTATTCATTGATAGGTGAGGAAAGGGACCAGTAATGTCACCGGGCACAAAATAAAGAAGTGATGTGGCTCTCTTAGCCTTTCCTTTCTCAAATCTCTCTTCAAGGTGCCTACCAAGAGTATATATTGGACAAAATCCATCTAAGAAGGATATAGGTGGCAACCCCACTATATCATCTTGTTTGATTAATTGATGCAATTAACATAAGTTAATATGCCCAAACATATCATGCCATAACTTACTAACATCATTAAAGTGCTTTAACAAAGCTAAAGTAGGAGTTTTAAGAAAAAAATTTGCAAAAACATACAATTTATTTTTGTGATCAACTTTTCTGAGTGAAATCTTTCAATTTTTTTTTCGTTAAATCTACCAATATGCGTCGCTTTTCCGACAGTGTTTCGACGCTTCTGTCAAACATCCGACACATAAAGGCGATGCTCAACCAACGCTTTATATTAACCTTCCGACGGCAGTGCCATGACTTTGACACTTCATCCCATCGAATGACCAATGCTTCAAGTGTCATTGGGCGTCGAAAATCTAACGCATTCTGGATAAAAACATCGACGACATTTCCATGACTCGGACGCTTCTACCCGTCAGAAGGCCGACCTTTCAAGTGTCGATGGGCGTCGGATTTCTGGCAGTGTATGCAAGTTTTGATTGACACTTTGAAAGAGAAAATGGTCGAATAGTCGACACCATGGTGTGTTGGATCTTTGACCCACTTTGGTAGCATGTCGAATATCCGACGTTATCCCACCGACGGCAAAAAAAAGTGTATGTTTCGAAGATGCAACAGAGAAGTGTCGAATCTCAGACATGCAAGGTGTCAGATTTTGGGTTGAAATTCTATTGTGTTTGAAAAGGGAATGCATTCATAAAACCACTCTTCTAAAAAATCAAGCCGAAAAAAATGAAAACAAACCAAAAGATAATTTTTTACAAAGTTTACATCAGGAACCCTTTATTTTTGGAAAATCAAGGGCTAGAAGTATTCAAGGACACTCTTATAAACAAAGAGATTTCCATGTGCCAAGTTGAAGACTAGATTACAATAATCCACCCCTCAGGGGGAAAAGGAAGAAAATCAAGAACCAAAAATAGAAAACGAAGAAGAAGAAAACAATTCTAATTCTAGTGAGTCTCATAGTTTGTCTAAATGATTCCTTAATGACACTGAGGGTTAGTTGAATAACCCCATAAAGTTGTTTCTACTCATTTTGAGGAAAACCTGGGCCTCATTAGAGGAAATTTCAACTCAAAATGAGCCTTTCAACCATAATTCAAATTCCATGTCATCATGTGTTAGCCAATTAAATTGCTTTAAATTTGAAATACCGTATAGATCTTAAACAATTTTTTAATATAAATTTGGGGATAGGTATCATAAAAATAATACTTTTTTGTTCGTATTTTTGACATATCTCCCTATGTTTTTACTCGAGAGAGCTCATTGGATATGGAATTAAATTCCGCATCCAACGAGTACCCACTCTGCATACTTTTGACAGGCACCGCTACCCCAAAAACAAGAAATACCTAAAAAAACATGATGATGATGTCATCATCACATTTTTCTAGGTATTTCTTTTTTGGGGGTATAAATTTCCATCAAAAGTATGTAGAGTGGGTACTCGTTGGATGCGGAATTTAATTCCGGATCCAATGAGCTCTCCCGATCAAAATTTCAGTAAAAACACACGGAGATATCTCAAAAATACGAACAAAAAAAGTAGTTTTTTTCTTTTCTTCCTCCAAAATTGATAAATATTATTTTATTGTTTTCCTTAGGAGGCCCATTTTGAGTTGAAATTTCCTCTAATGTATTATTATAGAGGATATTTCAAACCCTAAAGGGTGGTAAAACCCACCAATGAACCTAATTTTGTTCACAATCTAGAACTCCAATTACATACCCCTAGAGTAAATAATCCACCATTTTTGTGTGCTTGTGTGGAAAACAGAAGGGAGATATGTATTACTTGAGAGGTTAAACCCCCAGTTACTTCAGTTCCAATAGGAGAAGGAAACTTGCATTTGTCATTTTTAAGAGCATATGGATGGGCTTCATTTATGCCATAAAGCTCTATTAGTTTCTCCTTTGGAATGGACTTTCCATGTTTCCAACTTGTGAATTCTAATATTCCTCCCATTGTAACAAATACTATTACCTTTGCTAGTGGTCCATCAGTTCCATCGCATGATTTCCCACCCTATAGTGGACAAATACCCATGCTCAACCTTTCCGTAGTGTTTGTGGTCATTTCTAGCTCTAGCATACCTTAAACAAATACATCTTTCCAAGAAATGGGAGGTATGAGTACTAGTTTTACCTTAGGACAGAATATGTCACAGGGAAATAGAGTTAATACTAGAATAGGAGGCATCAGTGCGATATTTTCTTGGGGGAATAATATACACCAATGAAATATCCCTTCATATGGAGCAGGGGAGATAGGCATGATCAATACTGCAAATGTTAATACTTCCCAAGGTGGCCAACCATTTATGGGGGGTATACCTGAAAGTAATATAAATTCTTTTATACAAACTCAATTCAGTTAAAATCAAAACTTTGGACAAAATAATCAACCTTTCATGAATCCAAGGAATCCCTATATACCATATCAATATTTTGTTAATACAAATGAATGGGAATAAAATGCTCCTGGGGCTTGGAATTCTATGGCACAAACAATACTGCAAATGTTAATACTTCCCAAGGCGGCCAACCATTCATGGGCCCCATACCTAAAATTAATATAAATTCTTTTATACAAACTCAGTTCCCTTAAAATCATAACTTTGGACAAAATAATGAACCTTAGGAATCCCTATATATACCATATCAATATTTTTTTTAATACAAATGAATGGGAAGCAAATTCTCCTAGTGCTTGGAATTCTATGGCACAAACAAAGTTACCTTTCTTGGATACTTTGAACATGCTATATATAATGAAATTAACCAATGTCCCAATGTTACACAGTCCTATATGGGCCCCCATCCCTACCAAAATTCCTTCAAACATACCTAAGTTTGAGGGAAACCTAAAGAATACCTCTAGCAAAGCATCGGATGATTTTCCATATTTAGTGTTCTCCGAACTATTTGATGGATGGTTTTATTAGGTTGTGTCTCTTCCGAAGGACCTTAATAGGGTAGCATCGAAGTGGCACATTGAGTTACCGCGATCTTCCTTTCAAAATTTCTATGCAAACGTAATGACATTCTTAAACCATTTCTAGTTTCTAGTATGTTATTATATTGGCACAAAACTACTAACATAATTCAGGCAAGATAAGTCCACACACATGTTTGATCACATTCATGAATGGACAAGGATACATAGTTTAATAAAAACACAAATTCCTGACGAGTTCTTAAATGATTGGTTCATTAAACCATTGTATCCTTTCATTGCGAAAGATGTGGACCTTTTTAGAGTGCAAACATAAGAGAAATCCATCATTAAGGCCCAAAAAATTGGTTTTATGTATTCCCAATAAAGAATGTTGTTTGAGATTCTTCCCTCTACTCCAAGACCATATATAGATCCAACAAAACCAACCCCTAGACCTAATGTTGATGGCATGATTAGTTCATTTGAGAATGCTATGGCCTATCAATGTAGCAACCAAAATGCACCTAAGGCTAAAAAGGACAATAACAAAAAAAACAAACCCAATCTTCCCATGGATTTTATGTCACTACTAACAGCTAATACTACGTGAAAAAAAAACAACCTGGAGGGAAAAAGAATAAGACTAAGAAACATGGGAATAAAGGAAACAATAATGCAAACAACATTAACAATAGTGAGGGTGGGGGCAAGAAATAAAAAAAGAAAGTGAAATTCCCATGCCATTTCTACACCGAAGATCACTTAAATTATAAATGCTCCATGTTAGAGACTTCTTAATGGTTATTAGCATAACAGAAGATCCCAAGAAACCATTCGTGCTAACTAATCATTTCCCTATATACCATCAACAAATGATTGGTGTTGCTAACTTAAAACCTACAACCTCGCAAGGGGGAAATTAAGGTACCTCTTCAAAATGGGGTAGTTCAAGACAAAGTGAAGTATTCATGTGTCACTTGGAAATGAACCTCTAAACAAGGACTAAAAATTATTAGTCAACCACATCCAAATCTAAAGGAAAAGAAAATATTGAAACTAAATCAACTCACCCATTACACATAGAGAAACTAGTGAATGACACTATGCCTAGAATACCAAAAGGTGTTATGAAGAAATCCACGCATAATACAATTGTGCATGTTGCTCAAAATTATAGCATAGTGGAAGATATGGACCAAGATCCTTATGTAATGTCCACCCTCGAAGTCCTCCATAGTTGTCCTACTCAACTGAAGACCCTAATTTTGGCTATAGGAACTATGGATCCTTTAGATAGTGAATTGTTTACATTCAATTTATACAATTGGAATTCTTGTTTAACTCACTATACGACTTTTCAGATTCAAGTTTCGACTAGAAGGTCAAACATTCATAAAATTGTTGTGGGTGAGGGAGCATCCACTTATGTAATGTCCATATAATGTTGAAAATCCATCAGTTTACCCTAAATACTTCTCTTAGTAACCATGCTAAAGGATTTTGATGCTCACTTATTCCAAGAGATGGAATCATCCCATCTCTTCCAATATATCTATGGGGAAAGACGGTTAATGTAGAAGTGGAAGTTGTTGATGCTCCACTTGAATGCAATATGTTACCAGGATGGAGTTGGAGTCATGCCATGATATATGTGGTATCCTTGATATTTTGAGTGATTAAATTTCCCCATGAAGGAAATATTGTCACCATCAATCCATTATCTTTCCACATAAATGATTCTACCCTTAACTCTCAGAAAAATATCCCCTTAGTAAGCCATTCCAAGAAGGACCATGAAAACTATGATGTGGGAATGTACCCCACCCTAGTAGGAATGTTAATTGACCCCCACCCAACTTAAGTGACAATGTAGATCTGTTACACATGATATCATCAATTGTTCTTACTTCCATGAAGATCTCTTAATTTAGAACTTCCTATTTTGAATATATTTGGGTAATACCAGAACCACCTCAAGGAAATGGGTGTAGCAAAACTATGTTGTTTCATCTGTAGCTAAGATAGATTATGGAGATAGAGATTTAGAGAAAGTTGACCATGAACATCATCCCATCCAAACGGAACTTGATTATCAATACTCCATACACATAAAATATGAAATCCCATATCTGAAGATAGCCATAGAGACCTTACTATATAGTACCCAATTGTAAGAACATTTAGTATACTTGGGATAGTCCATTGAGAATAGAAGGGATGTGGCTATTGTTAATGAAACACACAAGAAACATGTGAAGGCTCAATATGACAAATATGTCCATCATAGTGTCTTCTCTAAAGGATACATGGTGATTTTCTATGACCTACAGTATGATGATCTTAGGCCTGGTAAATTCAAGTCAATGTGGCTTGGACCTTACATCATAAAACGTGTGTTAAATAACGGAGCTTATGAGCTATAAAATTTTGAGGGGAACATTTTAGGACTTAGAAATGAGCTATAACTAAAGAGGTAATATACCTAGACCTTTGTGTCTCGGAATAATGCTTGTAATTATTGTATTATAAGTAGCTTTTATTTCTTTTATTTCCTCGTCATAATATTTTAAAAACACAAAAAAATGAGATATTTCAAAAACCTAATTTACCTATACTAATGTCATTTCATGAGATATTGTAAATTGGACAAGAAAGATGGAATCAAGCCTCAATTTCTTCAATTGACGTTCTATAGGCCCTCCAAATTGACAATATTTTATTGTTAGTGGATCCTACTTTTCGACCATTCAACCCTCATTTTCACCTCGTCATCATCCCTTTCACCATGATTATCTCATATTTTAATAAGAAATTTCATCTAGAGCTTATAAGGTAATTATGTTCATCAATTAATTACTTTTCCATTTTTTTTAATATACTAGGATAATTAGGACTCAATTATCACTAATGGGGGTTGTGGGTTCAGTTCATGTAGCAACAGTCAGCTCCTACTGCAACTATTCAATTCATGCAGTATCTTCAATGGTTACAGTACTTGCACTCTTCAACGGACAAATTGGGCACACAAGATTGGTTGGAAAATGTGTAAATATGGTTTCATTCTCTTCACATCACACCTAGGTCACATATGACATATCCAATCCATGGTCAATTGTTCCTGCAACAACATAGTCCTATAACAGTTAATTCCTGCAACAATGAGATCCTTTGCACCATCATTGCTCCTCACAGGATCACACTTCTGCATGTCCAAATGAGAAACATACATATGGACATGATATATGGATGTGCCCAAATTTTCATGTGTCCCTCGGATCATGCCCAGCTTACATGTTTGAATCTTCAAGCACTTGTTCAATGAGTTGGTTTAAATTTGCAATAGTTTTCAAAGCCAACTTGTGACGTGATCTCTGAGGTGATGAAGATGAATAAGAAAAATATAAAACATGGGTTTTATTCATAGTATACCAAACTGATTATATCATGGGTCATTTTCCCATATTCTATAAGTCTTTGGATATCTTGGTGGATCTTAAAACAGATTTTCATGATTTTTGCTTAAATTCTTGTAGGTGCACTTCTAGAAATTCGGTTATGAATTAGCATTATTTCGCCCCCATCCTTTGACCATGACTCCAATGAGAAAATATGGGAACATGAGTGTTGTTGGGGATGTTATGATTCTCTCATGATTTTCACATAACATCATTTTTCTTAATTGAACTAAATCCAAAATATGTTGGTTGTATGATTCATTCAATTAGGATTTGATCCATCTTGTTCAACCTCTTTTCCTTTTGTGATAGAGAAGTTGCATGTATAAATATGAGGAGGAATTGGTTCTTTGTAAATTAGCATAGGAATTAGTGACATTGCATAGGAAAAAACTCTCTTTGTAATATCGTTTTATCATCAATGGAAAGGATTGGTTCAATGGTCATTTAATCTTTAGTTCTATGGGGTTAGCTTAGAAGTCATTTATGGGCATTCTCCTAAGTGAAGGAAGGGCCCTTCATCTCAAAAATAGTGTCCCCTATGTGTGTATTTTGTTTTATCAGTATTGTGGTGTGTAAATGTTTAATTCAGTTGTGTGAGCATGATTTGTTGGTGTGGTATGGCATTGCACATTGGTATTGCCATTTCCATTGTTTTAAATTATTCCTATAGTAGCTTATTTTTGCCAATAATTAAAACTCAAGAATTAATGAAGTGTCAATTCATGTTGAGAATAGTATGGTTTTTGAAAAAAAAACATTTTTATTCTTCTCGTGATTAGAACTTGGTTAAAGTTGGGATTTAATACAATAGCAATGGATACAATTTAAATGTTATATTTGTGCAAAGCATGATTTCTTTTATTTTGAGTCCTCTCTGAATTGGCATCAATTGTGCGAAGGTTTACAGGAGATATAGCATCCCATGGCTTTAACTATGTTGGATATTGTTTCATTTTAAGAAGGACTATGTCTCATTACTCATTTATCATGATTTCCAGTAGGGAGTGTGAGACAGGACTTCATTTCAATTCCATAGACAATGTTCATTTTTTAAGAGGCCTCAATGTTGTTAAGTTGATTGCTAAATATTGATTTGTGGAATTTGAATTGCTTTTGATTACTTGAATGATTTCTCTATAATATCCATTTTTGAATCAACATCAATGGCTCAAGGGTTCAAAGAGAGTCCAGCACTATGCTCAGATAACCATGTTGGATAATATTGGATTCTGAAGGAAATAGGATTGTTGAGTGAAATCTTTACTTAGGTTTATTACAGTTTTTTATGAAGTTGGCATCCGCAAGAGAGTGTTGATAGAGAATATTCTACTCTACTTTTCAGTTGTGTGGGATAATGTGATCTTCCAAAGGATATTACATTAATTGCTTTCATACTTGGTTATTGAATTTAGTGAAAGGATTGAGGTATGATTAAATCACTTTAAGGCGTTATATTTGCATATACTTTGCATGGTACCTCACAAGTTTAACACACTGGATTGATAACAAATGTTCCAAATTATGTCATATAATTTTCCCCTCATGGTCCATTTAAAAGGTTTGTGTCCCTAAACTGGAATATAGGGTAGTGTACCTTCATAAATGCATGATTTTCATCAACCCTACCATTATGTTCACACCTTAGGATCATAACACATGGAAGTGCAACATTAGCCCTTTGTTTTCAGAGAAGTCGTAATTCTCCATGTTAGAGATTACTGACTCATGGGTACCCTAGTTACAACCCCGTTGTCTTCTGGTGCCCCATGCCGAAATTTGTGTTAGGATCAAGAGTCCCTAATTATCCCTACTATGGCATTGAGATGAAGCCTCATGACCCTCTTTAACTCTTATTTTGGCCATTACCCAGGGTACTCTCAAACATTTTTCTTTTTGTGATATTGTATTTTCATACAACTACTTACGCTTTTGAGCCTAATTCCTACTATAATTTACCTTTATATTCTTACCACCAATGTGTTGTCCTAATATCACTCACCTTTTCTACCTATTGTAGTCACATATTGCAACCATGACCAAAGAAGTCATGCTTTAAAAAGAGTGTCCACATATTGCATGTATCTGTTTTGTGCATTTTTCGCATAGGTATTGTTTGTGCACTTGGAATGTAGTTGCACACCCATGCAACTCTAATATTCTCCAATGCACTGTAGAAATATTTTAATTTTTTCAATCTTTATAATATGAAAAGGAAAGAAAAATTATTGAAAAAAAAGAGGGGAGGGAAAGGCCTCAAATGTCTATCAATGTAGTGGCAGGAAATCAAGTCATCATTAAACAAATCACAAGTCTTGAGTCTCTCAAAAATTTGGGTTCTAGTTTTGGCCTTGGGATTTAACCTTGATCTTAGAGTTATTACTCCTCTAGTTTGTCACTCTTCCAACCATATGGAGAATTTACCAATGTCTCCTACATTGCATATTTGTATAGTTGGCCCCTTTGTGTCCAATTAGATTCCCAATTCACTATCGTGCTGTGCTCAACGTTCAAGGATATAAATGGTGTCAGCCATTTTGCAATTCCCTTGATCTCGTGTGTTATCCATTCCCCAGTGTTAGTCTATTCTCATCATGTATCATTGAGATCAGTGTTCAAACGCATGCTTGTGTTGAAGTTCCACATTGAGTTCTCACAAGCAGGTTATGTCTCATTAATGATGACTCGTATACTCTAAGGCATCAACCTAGAGTCATAGCACCTTGGCCTTGTTGACAGCATTGACAGGTAACCTTGCACTCAACAAATGACAATTCATTATTGGTTATTGACTGAGTGGTTTCCCTCGATGTTCAATGTCAAGATATCTATTCACATTTTGAGATTCATGTTGTACCTTGGATTCCATTTTCATCATTGGTGGAAATCATTGCCCATGTCAATAGATTTTATTATAAGTTATTTCTTAGGGGGGTCTCTTTCATGCACTATTTACATATAGTGCATGCAGGAGATGTACTCTATGGTCTATTTTATAAAGTTTTGTCCCAATCATTTGCCAAGTAAAATCAATCCTAATATTTCCTCCTTTTGGATGATGAGCGATGCCTTGATTCCTCCCTTCCAATGGGTCTCTTGCTATCAACTTCAACTCATCATGCTCTAGGGATGAAATATAGAGTGTCAGTAGTACCTTATGGCTTGGAGTTATTAGTTGCAAGTTCCCTCCCTTAGATTGGGTAGTGGGAATACATCATATTATAAATTATTAAATGTTATCTCATATGTAGTGCACTGTTTTAGTTTTATGTATATTCAAATTTGGTGCATCATATACGAAGATGCACTGGTATCTATATATCCATTTAACGCGCCATTCAATTTTAGAATTTTGTTTAATATAAAAAACTATATTTATGTGCAAATATATATTTGACAGGTTCCAATACATTGTACATCGTAATTCCCTAGTGTGTTATGTCATGGAAGACACACCAATTAGTGATTTAGTAAAGTATAAATAAGCATATTCTTTCCTCCAACAATGGGGTATTGTGATGTTCAATGTATATTATATTTTGGTGTACCAGTGTGTCTTATATGTTGATGCACCAACATGTTATTACGGTTTTAGAGTGTTGAAAAAAACTTCCACTAAACCTCCAACCACCCACCTTTGTTATATATGGATTTAAGGAAACATTTTTGAGATGTTCTACAAAAACATCTTTTAAAAGGTGTTTTCATTGTAGTGTTCATCTAGAATGTTTCCATTACCATATCCATAGGAGAAATACTAAATTCCATAGACACCCACTATTCTTTCCCCACAAGAAGGTCTTCCATCTTAAGATTCCATAGTTCAAATATGTCACTATTAAATTTCTGAATCTTTAATTTGGATTTGGTCGCCATTATATTTCACACAAGAATTACTAATGTAGGGATCCCACTAAAAACAAGTTTATCATCAACCCAAGATAAAGTTGTTTATCAAGAATGAGCTAAACCCTAGCAACAAAGGTGTTTATGTAAAACCAATAACCTTGCTCTAATGCCAAGTGTAAGTTTTAAACCTTTCAAAGTGAAGCAATGCATACAATATTTAACAAAAATATAAAGTAAGCAATGATGGGCACATGCACACAGCCACACACAATACCTATAGATTTTCTTTGGAAACCCTTAACCAAGAAAACCAACATAACTTATAGCCACAAGTCTATTTTCTTATTTCCTTAAGGTAATCATTAAAAATAAAATATTTAGGTTTACACTATCATTCCAAATAAAATATTTAGGTATTACACTACATCCAACCCTCTAATCTACCAATGTATATTAGATTACATCTCTAATCATTTAATTGTAATTAGGGTAAAATGAATCAAAACTCATTGTTTAAAAAATCACAAAATGGGCCAAAAATAAACTCAAAAAAAACTAGTGTGCATATGTCTTGTGCATTATGTCTTGTGCATTAGTACACAATCTACATGCTACAAGTAATTTTCACATGTAAAGGAACATGAGTTACTCCTTTCCCACTCTTATATGTTTTACACTTGTATTATAACTTTCTCATTTAAAAAATTTTAAGTATACATTTCTACTCACACTTATTTATAATTTTTTTATACTTTTAACCTATTTATTTTCTTTTCAACCATTTATTTTCTTTTCAATGGCTTTTTTTTTATACATATGCATGAATAACAACATTGATTTTGACCATAGTTTACAAATGTTCATAATAAAAAGGAAAAAACAAAGGAAATCAACATAATCAACCTAAAAGGAAAAACAAAGGAAATCAACATAACCAACATAGGTTGATGGATAAGAGCAAACATATCGATAATATATATATCATTTCAATTGAATCAACAACATTTTTGGAGAGTTGCCCAAACAGAGTGTATAATAATCTTCTTGCTATAGATATTTTTGCTGAAGCTAATAGATAACACATTTAATCATTCTTCATTTGGCACTTACCAACCTAGAAGTTCTTCTCTTGTTATCTTAGCCATACACATGTTCATATTATATTATATTTTCACAACTTTCGTGTGCACGCTGCACACTTCAAATTATATTATATTATTCCGGAATTGCATGCACAGTGCACATATAATTCTGGAATACCGCAGTTTCTATCACGCACATTTCAGGCGGTCGATTCTGGAATGAATAACATTGTTTTCAATTTTTTTCGTTTAATGATTCAGGGATAAGAAAAATATTTAATTACGTTGTATATAGCTATTAATTTTATAAAATACGATAAAATAAAGAACGGAAAGAGTCTTTATTAATATGATCAATTTTATTTAGAAGATGGAAAATACATTATACATAAAATTTCATAACTTTAATTATGATGAAATTCAATAATTTGAAAATAAAGGTGGTGATTCAACTTTCATTGTATTTGGAACAAGGGGATGATATTTCTCTTCTTATATACGTTTGTTGACAAGGGAACGACATTTTTTATTTCTATATAGTTTAGTTTAATTAGTTTGATTGGTTTAGATAGTTTAGTTTTATTAATTTGATTGGTTTAGAGGGTTCAGTATGAATACAGATCATACATTTAAAATTCAACAGGGATACATTTAAAATCCAATTATGTTAAAGGTTAATATGATTAAAAAAACATAAGGGAGCTCAACTGTTGAAGAGGTTAAATGGATGGCCTGGTAAATGGAAAATCACTACCCTCAAATTGAAGACAATTACAGAGATTCGCACCAGCTACTGGGAATAATTGGTTATATGAAGGAGGATTTGCAAAGCTGGTAAACATGAATCAAAGCAGTCATTTTCAAGATTCTTCTGTCAGAGATTAGCTAATAGAAGAAACCTCAGTAGTTCAGCCAGTTAAAGATCCAAAGGGAAAATAGCAGGAATAGTTCAAGTTCAAATGGTATTTTATATTTTCTGCATTGTGGTTTTAGGTGTCTATGTCAGGATATACCCTTTTAAAGGTGATAAAAGTCTTTTTTGGCACAGTTGCAGGCTGAAGTCAATAATTTCTATTACAAACAATTCTGTATTTTTGAATAAAAACAGTGACCTTTGCAGTCTCAGACCTCTTATTTTGTAAGCTAAGCGGTTCACAACCTTTTTATAGAAATACAATATTCTCTAAGTTTTTGTTAAAGACAATATATAATTGAAACAAAAAATTTCTTACTAATAAAAACTCTACATTAACTGGACGATACTCTCAAAATCCAACCTTTCTCTTACTAATAAAAACTCTACTAAAAGATATACTTAAAATCCAACCTTAATGTGATCCAAACTAAAATTCTCTTAACAAATAAAAATGTATAAACAACAAATAACACAGTGAATGTCATAAACACAGGAGACAGATCCACAGTAGCTGTCATAAACACAGTGGCTCTCATAAACACAGGAGACAGATGCAGGTGAACAAGAGGTACGTCGCAATCCCGGCTAAGATCACAAGAAATGCAGCTCTCGGTAACCACCAACGAAGTTCTGTTCGATCTGCTTCAGGAAATAAGCTGGTCCCTCTGTAGATCGTCAAGCTTTCATTCTGAAGATAGCCCTCCAGTAGAAAATCGCGCTGTTGTAGAAGTTGCTTTCCAAGTTTGCGAAGGTCAAACTGCGCAAGGAATATGTAGAGTACGACAAGAATCGTTACTGTTGAGGCAAGGCCTAACAGAATGAAAGGACTCCAATCCTCACACTGATTCGACCCATGTATCTGCTGTGCGAAGCCCTTGATGGCGCCAAAAACCGTTGCCTGGAAAACCCCAGAAACACTTAATGTAGTGTATATGCTGGCACCAAGCTTGTCGTAGGCTTCTTGTAATGGTTTAATCTGCGCATCCAAATACCCTAAACGGGTAATAACGTCGGGACTTTGATTGTCGTTGTATAGTCCAAAGATGGTCGGAATTTTATTTTTCTCTAGATCAACAACAAGATCAACAGTACCAGTAGCAACACCGTCCATTGACATATTAGTAGAGGCCGCTGGTGGTGATGCGGTTGTCGTTGCCGTTGGCGTTGCACCCCTAGTTGATTTGATCAGCCTGATCATCAGGCATAACAACAGCACCAGTACTGTCACTTGCCCTAGTACGAGAGCTCTCCGTTCTTGTCAGGGTTGGTGAAATATGGCGCAACTTTGCAAGGAAATGAAAACAGTTATTAATCGAACAGGCAACGTTGAGTTGTCGTTGCCTGTATGAATCCTGGATCTGATCTATGAACGACTGTGTGAAAACACTCAAGCCGGACACAGCAACCATACAAAGGATATCCCGATTTGATGTGGAGATTGAAATTAGTGTGTGCTCGGAACTTGAGACTAAAGGAAATCATATATAGAAATGAAAAATGAGCATTATAAATACTTGTGAAATATTATTCCCATGCGCTTGCCTGAGAAATGAATGAGATCGTCCCTTAGACAAAGTCTTTATTGGTTTTAGGGGATAATATATAAGAGTATATGAGAATGTGTCTAACATTGCAAGACCCATTTTAAAATGATATTATCTATATATTGAGAGTAGATTAATGTTGAAGACTACATTAGAATTGGTCTTACATTTTTTTAAAGAATGGAAAATGATATAAAAATGATACTAGATTAATATTTTAGAAAATATTTAAGAGTCCATTAGAATGGGGTTTTACATTTTTTTTTAATACAGAAGCGAAGAAATAACTTTGTCGAAGAGAGGGATAACATTGGAATGTAAACATTGAAGTTTAAGTTTAAAGCATTGAAGTTTAAGTCATTATATGTGAAGAGAGATGTATGAATAATAAGTTTTTTTAAAGACTTTTAAACTATAATATATTATGTTTATTTGTTTTAAAAATTATTATAAAAAAAAAATTATTTCAAAATTATACATTAAATATTTATAATTATATATTAGTTTTTATTATTTTGATGGAATATAGTTTCCAAATTAAAGTAGAATTTGTACTATATACAAATTTTCAAAACCTTATACATAGTAATATAGTTATTGTAACAAGTATATTTAAAAACTTAAGTTATTGAATTTAACAACATTATTTCTTCACTTGAATTTTATATTTGTTTTAAAGTTAATTATTATATTTTTATAACAATATTTTATTAGATATATTTATTTATTATATATATAAGTTACAAAATAATAATATTAAAGACTTAAGTGGATCTTATTATGTTGTAGGCTATCTTTAATATTAGGGTACACTATTGACTATAACGATTGTGTAAAAATTACTACATAATCCTTATGGCATATGCATAGTTCTTCGTGGATACTTGAAATTTTCCTTTATATAAATGTTTACTTTTCTATTAATATATTATGTAAATAAATTAAACAACTCAATGTTTTCGAGCATAGGCATGTCAAACTATATATAATACTCCACTTTCATTCTTTCATTAAATAACCTTTAATAAAATATGGAACT
Source organism: Pseudotsuga menziesii (assembly GCA_001517045.1). Classification (NCBI taxonomy): domain Eukaryota; kingdom Viridiplantae; phylum Streptophyta; class Pinopsida; order Pinales; family Pinaceae; genus Pseudotsuga; species Pseudotsuga menziesii. The sequence continues at coordinate 60,401 of LPNX010492825.1, read as the reverse complement.
TGAATAATGCTCACTTGAAAATAAAATAAAATAAATTTTATTAATATATTATGTAAACAAACCAAACACCTCAATGTTGAGCATAAACACATCAAACTATATATATAACACTCCATTTTCATTCTTTTATCAAATAACCATATATAAATTATGGAAACTTGAATAATACTCACTAGAAAATAAAATAAAAAGATCTTGAAATAGTAGTGAAAGGAAACTTAGTTATTACTTATTGCATTGAATCTCTAATTAAAACAATAAATAAACATATGATAATAGGAGAAAACTAGCATAGATCCATTTTAAACGTGGATCTATCAAGCACCTAGAGGGATCCAGTTTCTTGAGATGTACATTTTTTACCATTTGGATCCCTCTAGGTACTTGATAGATCACGGTTTAAAATAGATCTATGCTAGTTTAATTTTTTTTATTTTATTCAAGTCTATATGTCATTTATATTTTTCATTTTTTTAATATTTTTTATTTATGCATTGGAGAGCACCTCACTTCTCTTGGTGAAATAAACTAAAAGAGGAAAAAAAAACTCGATAGGTATGCACAACTCTAGAACTTGCAAATACCCAAAGGAGTGACAAGATTTTGATGAGGATTTCATTCATTGTTGAAACAACATTTATATCTATTGAAATCACTTAATAACTTTACTAAAAGCTTTAACTACTGGTTTGTTTGTGAGGTTCATAATCAATTCCCTTTGTGAACAAATGGTGGTTTCCACTTTAACAATAATCTCATCAACCCTGTGTTCTAAACTATATACTAGTGTGATAGAGTGATCCAAAATAGTGGTATTGTGTTTAACATTATCTATGAGGAAATCACCAATCCATATGAAATTTATTTCAACTAACAAATCATTAGAAATGTCTTTTTAATTTATGCTACCTTAATGTTGAACTTCTTAATTATCAACTAAGAATCAACAATTAATAAAGGAATATCAAAATGTTTTGTTATCTTGATAGTATTAAAGAACATGTCAAATATTTATTTCTAAATGTTGTCACGGTCTTAAACCAATTCTTGAGTATTTTCAACCTACAGCTCCAATATCTTTTCAAGTCAAGCAATCTTTGATCTAATGAAAGGTTATATTTCATTCTTTGAAGAGGGTTTAGGATTTTGACTTTGTCCATGAATAATTTGATGTAATTGTCATTGAAATAAGTATCATTATCTATTTAAGAATGTAATGTTTGCTTCAATGCAGTAATCATGTATCCTAACACATAATTCATGTCGATAATATGCCAAATGTCAAAAAATAATTTTGATGTATCTTTCAAATTAGCAACCATACTTTCCTTACCACCAAGATCAATCCCTTAGCATCTTGGGCCTTGAGTCTTCTCTCAAGTGCACCATATTAGTCAACCAGATCTTGTTTAGCTAATTGTTTGACAATGAAGGGTTGAGTATCCAAGATGTTCTCAAACTCAACCACCTTTTTTCACAAGCCTTCTATTTTCCTACACTTATTATCCAATACTGGAAAATTAATAATTGAACATCAACGGAAAATAAAAGATATCCCATCACCATTATAGATATAAAATACTAGATGTTGTCTCAACCAAACTAATCAAATACTAAAACTATGAAAATTGTTAGGATATGGTACCAAACCACTAGTTATTCCTTAAAGTTTGTTGTTTTATGCCAAAATAATGAATATCAATACATTGCACTATTGATAACTATTTTAACTTTGTTCATTGTCATTGGTTTTATAAACTATATCACATGGTATAATAGTAGTCTTAAATTATTCTTATAAATTCAAATATGAATGTTATCGTCCTGTAGACATTTTTATCCAAAATGGATCATTATATATTTTTTCATTTATTTTGGTACTTTTGGGATGAAAAACAAATATGGAGGTATTGGATTTTAAGGCTCATTTTATGGGTAGGTTCCATTAGGGTGATTTGGGTCTAAAACCTTCCAAAGCATGTTTGAGGCCTTAAATGGTCATTTTGGGTGTCAAAACTTTGTGAGCATAGCTCTCAACTTTTTGATGATATTTTGCACATCATGACCTCTCCAATGGCACAAAAATCACCTCAATCGGAGTTCATATTCAAAAGTTATGTCTCCTAATATTTGACCTACCATGTTGACCACCATGGTACCAAGTTGATGTCACATCAACTTTCATTAATCATAGATGTGGAGCTATTCATGTGTTGAATTTCTAGAAGACTAATTTGAAATGAATCCAAACACAAAGAAAGGGTTGTAAATCTCAGAACCTAAAGAAATTTGGAAATTAGAGAAGGCTCGATAAAACATTAGAGACAATGAAAAGGTACATGTAAATAATACAAAAGGGAAAAAAAATCAAGAGTTAAGTGAAATGAAATAAAAATAGGAAAGAGGAATGGGAGGTGAAAATCCATCATATTGGCCTTCCCATTACCCCATCTCTCCTATAAATTCTTGTACTTTCACTCTCAAAGGTATTTTCCATGTATGTTGGCAAAGAGAGGAGAATGCCAAAGAGCTTCGAGATGTAATGCAACAAAATACAAAATATCTAGAGAATTGACCAACCATTGAGTTTGAATTTTTCCATTTGGTTGTACATGTCAATAAATATGTTGTTCATGTTGTGTTCATAGGTGATGGGATTTCTCTATGTGTCTTATTTATTTTGTAGTGTTATTTTGTGTCTATCATTTATGAATGATACGATGTATTAATGGATCCATATGTAATTTAAATTATGTGAGATATAGCATAGTAAATTTACTCCATCCTTTTGTTCTCAACTAGAAAATTATGGATGTTGATACCGGGATGGTGCAAGCTAATGTTGGTAACTTATGACACGTTCGTTGCAATGGACTTCTCAAAAAATAGAAATCTAAACGTCAAAAGAAATATTAGAGGCACCTACACAACGTTTTGGAATATGGTGTAAGAATATGAAACATGGACAATCGAATTACCTTCTGGAATATATAACTTTTATTTATGGAAACTAAGTATAAATCCCAAAAAATGAGGTTCTTCTAAGGTTGGTATGTTATTTTTTTTTCCAAAAAATAATGAATATGAATGCGTTGGTTGATGCGTTTGGTATGAAAATGGTGGAATTTTGTGAAACACATTATATAGAGTTGTAGCCTAACAGGTGTGTCTAGTGCAGCGTTATTTTTCCATATTTATCTATATTATTTGTTTTTAATTAAGGAATTCATCGACGCCCTAAAATGACAAGGTCGAACGTTGGTCCACAACATCTTGGTCTTAACATAGTCAATGAAGGATTTTTTTGGGGCATGTAGGTCTTTGTGTCTTCTTGTGCATGTTCTTTTCCATTTTCTAAATAGGTGAGGCAATCAAAAGTTATAGCTGAAGAAAATAGCCTACCTTTTGTGTTAGATTGACGTTAGTCCATTTAAAATTAAATAAAAAAATAGAAAAATATAATTTATTTAAATAAAAATTACATATTTAGAATCTACAGACATAGTTACACAAGTGTGTGAATTTTCATTAACAGTGGACAATCGTGGCATATGCAAAATCATGCACAAAATAGGAGAAGTGGTACAAAACATGGGTGTGTACAAGAAGTTGACGGTCTCTTTTGGCACATTAGATGGAATACAAAACTGAAAAACAGACATCCATCAACTTTCATGGATATTTTAAGACACTTACACAATGAATCTTGTGATCAGTAAAAAACAAGAAATGTAGGAAATTGAATGACCTTTCCAAATATATAATTTTTTTCTATTGAAAATGTTGTTAACTATCTAAAGTTAGATATTTTTTAACGGGCACTTTTTATTTTGGGACAAATTATAAGGTATATGTTTCTGTGGGTGCAGTGTCTGAGTGTCTAAATGATGGAATAAACTTATGAAAACTGGTATACATATAGAGAACATATAGGACTAATGCAAGACTATTTTTCCAATAATAAAAATAATATTTTAAATTTTTTTTTAATTATCTAAGAGATTAAACATCGAAAACGGTACGTCAATTGTGGGTACAGCATTTGAATGTCTTAATGCAATTATTTGGAAATGGGTTTTTTATAGCATTTAGAGTTTGGTGTTCTTTAGTGCACCATACAATTGTTTTTTAAATGGTTGAGAAACGAAAGAGATATGGACGAAACACTAACAGTGTGTTTTTTGAGTTGAGGAGTGATGACAGAAGATAAGTAAGAAAAAAATAGAAAAAATTATGTATTCTTGTTAAAAATTACATATTTATAATTTGAAAAAAAAAACATATATGTTTCTAAAATCTCATAAAAAATGGAGGTGTGCAACATAATCAAACGAACCGCTAAACACGAGCATATTGAAAATTTGGATATAATGCTGAATTAGCCATGGTTTATCATACTCCAAGCCATAGGCATGTTGAATCCGAAGCAAAGTACGAAGAAGACACATATGCATAATAATTCCATGAAAGCATGGGTGGAGGCTCGGCCTTATAATTTGGAGGGAATAGATTTTTGAATTTAAACAAAACACGAGTGCGATTTAG
>LPNX010492825.1:17515-33909 GCA_001517045.1 Pseudotsuga menziesii | reverse complement strand
AAAATATCATCAACCTCATATGAGGAAACTAACACCAAATCCCCATCAGCAGTTTTGAAGAGAAAGTGCGGTACTTGATTTTTCACACCAGAATTGGTGAGAGTAGCTACAAGCATGACTGAAATCTTTTGAATTTTAAAATATGAACCAAATAATATCAGATCAGAGAGTAAATAATATCGAAACAGATCCAAAACTGTGAAATGGAATCAAATCCCCAGCAGCATTTTTGTAGGAGACTTGCGGTACTTGTTTCTTCGCACCGTTGATGAGAACAGCTACAAGCGGTACTGAAAGATTATGAATTTGATATAATAAACCAAGAAATATCAGATCAGATCTAAATAAGATCATATCAGATCCAATAAGGTTAATATCAGATTCAAATAAATGGTTAACCGAGATAGTGGATGCACAGCTTTCTTCTTCTTCAAAATTCTGAGTTTTGGTGCATGCAATCCTGCAGGAATTTGCTGGAAAAATTAGATCATGGGGAGTGAATGGATAACTTTGGTAATCTTATATTTATTCCAAAATATCCAAGGTATCACATATTTTCACACCAGCAGCAACATTAGAGGGAGAAAAATCAAATTTCTCTTCACTTTCGGAAGCAATTACATGTAAAATTTTGCACAGAATTCAAAGGAAAATCACCGGTGAATGTTTGCATGGAAGTGCAGCAGAATTTTTATTCAATACCAGATATTCGAATGTATTATTCTATTTCAGAAATATGAGAAGATGAGATATCAGAGATCTCATGAAATTCTGGAGCATCAGGAGAAGGAGTCACTGCATGGAGACTGTCTTCAATTCGAATTGACTGTGTAGAAGCTTCTGCTTCTTCTTCATCTTGAACAACTTCATCAGAGAGAGTGGAGGCCGAGATTTTGGGATCAAGGATGCTTATGGTGTTGGATCTGCTCTCCAAAGTGCTATTATGATCCTCATAAATCATTCCAAAAGTTCTGTCCAATCTTGTCCAGAGTTCCTATGGATCTTTAATAGATCTACTGAGGTAGTGCAAGCTAGGAGAAAGAGCCAGTTTCATTATTTCAAAAGCTGCATCCTTTGCATTTAGCCAGTCATTTTCACTCTCAAAATAATTTCTACCGAATCCATCAGACACCCAAAAGAGATTTTGTCTATTCAGAAATACAATTATCTTCACCTTCCATTGATGATAGTATGAGGATCGGGTGAGAAGAGGAACTGATGAATTCATTTCAAAGTTATACCTGCCAAACAAAACAAAAAAAGGCACCGTAAGGTTGAACAGCATGCACTTTTGGAATTTTCTTCACACCCAGCTTAGTTAATCAAACAAGCTTGATCAACAATTCCTTTGTTTGGGGTATTAAGTGGTAAATTCTCTGCTTCTAGTGCATTACTGGAAGGAGAAATTTTGCTCAAAAAATTATCCAGTAGGAGATCTGAGGAGGAGAAGTGCCTTGTCCGCCGAGGCTCTGATACCATATTAAATTGAGCACATAGATCTATGGACAAACACACAACTCACATGATAGCTCACACAATTTACTTAGTTATTGAAGAATGAAACAGTGCTAAAATGGCTTGCAGCTGTGAATGCTTTTCATTAATCAAAGAGTAATTATATAATAATTGCAATGAAGTACAATGGCTTAAATAGCCACATGCAATTCGAATCCACATGAGGAAATTCGAATTGATTAGACTCTACTTGACTGTAGGTAACTAAGACCTTGTCTAAATCACTGTCAGAGGACTCAATAGTTAACTGACCTTGTCTAAACCATAACCGGAGTTCATCGGAGTTCTAAAACACAAATCAAGTGTTACATTTAGTGTTGACTGAGGCTAATTGACTGTGGTAGGTGAGAAATGTGCCCCTCCTTAGTGCAGCCATGCAAACCTAGTGCTAACTGAATGTAGAGGACTAGAACTGAATGTAACTGACTCCTAACTTAGCTTAACCAGTCATCAACTGAACTGAACTGACCTTGGTTGGTTTTGGCACTCCCAGTGGCTCCTAAATTGTATGGATTGGTCTAGGAGGCTCCTAAACTGATGCAATCAAGTGCAATCAGTGGCAGTGAGCCTCAATTAGTGTTCCTCGCACTTTAGTAACTAAAACATGTGCCCCAATTAGGCTAAGTGGACCCAATGGTGTTAATGACTATAAATAGACTGGATGGACTCTCGATTTAGACAGATGACCAAATTGGACGATCATGATGATGATGACCATAACGATGATGGTGAACAAGGATGACGATGATGAGGATCATGACAATGATGATGATGATGAGGATGATTACTATGATGATGATGATGAGGATGATGATGATGATGATGATGATGATGATGATGACGATGATGATATGATGACAATGATGATGATGATGATGATGAACAATGATGATGATGATGATGATGATGAGGATGGTGAGGATGATGATGACGATGACGATGATGATGATGATGATCGTGATCATGATGACTATGACTATGATGATGATGATGATGATTACGATGATGATGATGACCGTGATGATGATGATGATGATGAACAATGATGATGAGGATGAGGATAATGACGATGATGATGATGACTATGATGACTATGATGATGAATGATGATGAGGATGATGATGATGATGACGATGACGATGATGATAATGATCACGAATACTATGACTATGATGACGATTACGATGATGAGGATAATGATGACTATGAGGATGACTATGATGGTGTTGATGATGATGATGACCATGACCATGACAATGATGAACAATGATGTTGATGATGATGATGATGATGAGGATGAGGATGATGATGATGTGGATGATGATGATGATGACGATGAGGATGATGATGAGGAGGAGGAGGAGGAGGAGGAGGATGAATATGACGATGATGATGATGATGATGATGATGATGACCATGACGATGATGATGACCATGACGATGATGATGAACAATGATGATGATGATGATGAGGATGAGGATGAGGATGATGACAATGATGATGATGAGGATGATGACTATGATGATGAGGATGAGGATGATGATGATGACGACGATGACGATGATGATGAACAATGATGGTGATGATGATGATGAGGATGAGGATGATGATGATGATGATGATGATGATCACAATGACTATGACTATGACGACGATGATTATGATGATGAGGATGATGATGATGATGATGACCATGACGATGATGATGAACAATAATGATGATGATGATGAGGATGAGGATGAGGATGATGATGATTATGATGATGAGGATGAGGACGATGATGATGAGGAGGATGTGGAGGATGATGATGAGGATGATGAGGATGATGATGATGATGATGATGATGATGACAACGGCGATGATGATGATGATGATGATGATGTTGATGATGATGGTCATGACGATGATGATGAACAATGATGTTGTTGATGATGATGATGATGGACAATGATGATGATGATGATGATGATGACGATGATGATGATGATGATGATGATTATGATGATGATGATGATGATGATGATGATCACGATGACTATGACTATGATGATGATGATTATGATGATGATGATGATGATGATGACTATGATGACGATGATGAGGAGGAGGATGATGAGGATGATGATGATGATGATGATTATGATGACTGTGACAATGATGTCCATGACGATGATAATGAACAATGGTGATGATGATGATGATGATGGTGATGATGTTGAGAATAATGATGATGATTATGATGATGATGACCATCCTTTGTCATTTCACTCTCTATCATTATTTGGTAAAACTTATGTCTTTGTAGTTCATAAAAACCTACTAATGACACCCATATCCCATTTAAATACCTACAAAGAACTCGTACAAGGGGCTCATGTGTTGGTTCAAGGACTTGGTGAAGGCTCATACACATTAGAGCATTCAACAATAGCATAATGCCTTACACATTAGAGTGGTTTCTCATGGGTATTGAGCCCTAGAAGTGGTGTTTGTTGTCTAAGGCCCTAATGATCTTTCTCTACACCCCCCACTCTCCATCTCTCTACGCTCTCTCTCTCTCTCTCTCACATAGAACACATCATGCTACCTTGTTTATAGCCTAAGGCCCAAATGATATTTCTATATCCCCCCTCCCACTCTCTATATCTCTCATTAACCCTCCTCATCTCTCTCCCCCCCCCCCCCCCTCTCTCTCTCTCTCTCTCTCTCACACACACATAGAACATGTCACCCACCCTTTCCCATAATGATCGAACATGTTGTACCTCAAATGACCATGTACAGGGTGAGCAAATACATTGTATTCTTTTCAGTAATGATATAAATTTTAAAGGGCTACTGCCGCACCATCTATATGCTATGGACCAAGGGATTAAGGTCATGTGCTATTGATAATGGTGTTATTTACCATGTGTTATTGACCATGGTCACCACTAAACCTTTTTTAAACCTTGACACCCATCCTTGGTCAGTGTTGGAGGCCTCCCTTACCCTCCACTAGCCATAGGTAAGGATCCTAAGACCTCATAATGGCACCCATGGGCCTAAGAAGAAAGTAGTGGTGAAGACTATATTGTAAAAATACTCATACAAGTGCGAATACCAAGACATTGTTAAAGAACGTTAGTCATTAAATGGGATAAACATTAGTGAGTTAATGCTGTAAATGTTAGGCAGTAGCATGCACATGTGTTTCTGCGCATAATCATGGACACGTGTGCACGCACATGTTACTAGTTATAAAAAAAATAGAGATCATCTTGTTATACCGAAATCTCATCACCCTCATGTTATGAGATAGGTATCCTCTTGTCTACTCCAATCCCTCAAAGTTTTTCCTAGAGAAATGAAGGAATAAATTAACCCCTTGCAATTTTCCCTCTTTTGAGCTGGTAAAGCTCTTTCCCCATTAACCAAAAGCGTTACCCAAGAAGCAAAGAGCTAGTACCACTCTTGATACATGAGAAAAGAGAGGTACCACCGGTATTTCCCTTAATGCAAAAAGCGATGCCCCCTTATCACCGCCTGTTTGCTTCCTTGGAGAAGCGGTGCTCGAGTTTTCAAGGAAAAAAAAGAAGCTTCGAGAGGATTCTCGAAGCTGACCTCCGTGGAGCCTCATCCCTATGGTTTAGGACCAACTGGTGATTAAGATCCTCCCTTTTAGGATCTAATATACACCTCACCCATGAGATCCTCAACCATACCTATCCTCCCATGCCTTTAAATACTAGCTCACCCCCCATGGGCAAGAGGAGGAAGAATTGTGTTGCACACCCAAACTCCGTCAAAATCATTCTTTATTATTTGGAGGCAAGGTGAAGTTAGAGGCAAGGATCCATTGGAAGGAACTCTCAACACCAAGGCATGAAGGTTGTAGTCTTTCCAATCATTATCAATAAAGAATGTATTTTCTTTCCCATATTTACTATTTTATATGTATGTATTGCTTGATTCCTCGGTCATGAGCATAGATATAGTTGATTATATTGTATGCTATCATGTTTTGCTTGTTGTTTTCCATATTTTACAGGTTCTTATGCAAGGATATCGAGGACAACCTTTGAGAGAAGCATCATGGCATTTCATTCAAGTGATTAACCAAATCTAGGGAGAGTATAGCATTCTGTGTTTTTGTTTTGTTCTATATCTGAACCATTCAGATCTAGGGAACTAGCTCTTGTCCACGGGAGGTGTGTATTTCCAGATAACACTTCTTTCCTGGGTTTTCTACCAATTTTCACGGGTTTTCTACCACTGTTCACACGTTTTTTGCTCCTTAACTTTGCATTTGGATCACACTCAATCATCAATTGGACACTCTTTGATCTATCCGATAGAAGATCACTCTTGGAATCTAACAAACATATTCAGTGGTCTTGGAAGTTAGTGGATACATTCAAACTACAAGTTTTCATTGCAAGAAGAGATCATTTTGAATAGGTATGGTGAATTGTAAATAATTGTTGTCATTCACAAGATTTGAGATCATTTCATTGATTTATGTTTTATCATATGCCTACAACAATATCTCTCTCATATGGTAACAATTAATTTCCCAAGAAGAATTTCCAGCTTCACATCTAAACAAGTCTCATGTTCTCCATACAAGATGAAATATGCAATGTTAACTAATAATGATTTGCATGTGAATATATATTGATTTCTTGAGACTCTTTAATTTGAAAATAAAACCTTTGAAGCAATCATGGGAGAGGGTCCATATTGAATAGTTCACCAAGTTATCCATATTCTCTATACAAGATGAAGTATGCAATGTAGACCAATAATGATTTGCACATGAATATATTTTGATTTCCCACAAGGATGGCATAGATGAGGTTCTCTCTTGAGACTCTTCAATTTGTATAAAAACCTTGGAATCAATCATGGGAGAGGGTCCTTATTGAATATTTCACCAACTTGTCCATGCTCTCCTCTTCGAGCTTGACAAGGATGCCTCTACCTCAATGATTTCTCCTTCCTTCGAAGGATTCGCAACCTCCTCATTGTGTAATTAGTCAATTTTTTCTCTTTAGTTAGTGTAACTTAATGAGTGTAATTTATTCAATTTATTACCAAGACATCCAAACACCAACTTGTGTCTTCCCTCACAACTAATGTGGCATATTACGTGCAATGTCATCTCGTCCGAAAGTGTTGGAAATGAAGAATATTTCACTCATATTCTTGTGACTTCCACTACTTTTTTAACACAAAGGAAGTCATAATATTATAGTTGTAATGCCTGCAAACTTGAATCTCTTTACTTGACTCAAATAGCGTATATAAATGAAACTTTAGTTCGAACATAAAGAGCAACCTTTAATCAGTGTTTATGTATGAATGCCAATAATTACCATACTAACATATCTGTAATTTAGTTAATTATGTTGGAATGCATCCTTTTTCTTGTATAATGGAACTAATACCTTATTTGTTGCTTCTTATGTAAGGGTAGACCTCATAGTTTTGATAAAGAAACTTTTGGAGATGGGAAACTCACATAAAAAAGTAAGAAAAACTAGAAGGAATGTGCCCATTGAAAAGGAAAATGAGGTAAGGGAAAAGGATAGGTTAGCAATGGACAGAGTGAGACATGGTCCTGACATTTCCATTGATACTATGACCGATACTAACATAGTTGATGACAGAAGAACCTCTAGTTCAGAACCATGGGTGAAGCGGTTACGTCCAACGAACCCAACTTAAATTCCAACATCAACACAGTCTCCAACCAACAATTTGTCAACGACCCATGTTGAAGGTATTGAAGACATGGGTATATTGAGAGACATTGAGTATCAAGCGTTGGACGTAGGAGCAGTGATTAATTTTCAATATCTCCAAGAATACCACAACCATGTCGATCACACTCCCAATATGTACCAACATGTGAATGAAGCACCACAACAAAGAAGCTCTGGGATTCGTATCTCATGTCCACCTTCCCTACCTCGATTGTCCAATGCAAGAAAAAGGACTCCTAGATGTATCCATGTGGATGAAATTTGTTTGTCATGCCCTGAAGGTAACTTTCCCAAATGCACTATCGATTGGAAACGTAGCAAATTAATGAAGGAATATTTGGAATCCAAAGGCAATGCAGGTAAATGTCAAGTATTACTATGTTTGTGAAAGTCAAATTGCTTAGTTGTTGTTAGGATAATTCTAGGCATAAATATGGTTATAATTTTAGAGGCTAACAATTATATTGTTAGAAATCTACAATCTTCTTTTAATGCGATTGGGAAGACATCTTGTACTAAATATCTTTATGTGGCTCATCCTGTGTTATCATAATCAATTGTAACCAAGTACACATGGAAACGTTGCCTTCTTTCACACACTTCTCACATACTTAAATTAAATAGAAAAATTGTTAAGAAGTGCTCTGTTATAAGAGAAAATCTTCAGACTCTAAGTGGAAAAGATTGTTGGGATTTTTTCGGCAGGTTGCCTCATTGAGATATGAAGCTAATTGATGTTGTTAAGGACTTAGTAAAAAAAATTTGGCATGATCATACCATAGCTTCATCTAGCCAAAGAGATGTGATAAAGATAAGAAAAGGTTCTACTGAACGTGAACCCCACGTCGAACACTTCCTTGACATGACACAGACTGAAATCTATGAGAGATTCAAGAATGAGCACACACAATTGAACCTAGGCCAAAGGTTCTTTTAGAAATGTAAACCACGGTACGTTCATATATGCATTGATCAAAACACATGTCATTGTAGATACAATGTAGAATATGAATATTTTTATGACACGTATAAATATATATTTTGTGATTTGCATACTAGCATTGAGCAGGGATGCAATGAATCTGTAATACCACCGAATGCATCAAGATATTTTATTGGCAGTGTCATGTGTCCAAGGCATGAAGGACAAAAATAATATGGAAAATCATGTCTATATGGGAATTGTTACAGGTGCAGTGGGATTTCTCTTTTGAACCATTGCATTCATGGAAGCGATGAGCATCAATTTGGAAGTATGATCATGGAGATGCAGAGATTCAAGTACGTATCCTATCAATCAGATAGTGTGAAGGAAAGTAAAAATATTGCATTAGGGAAGTCACAGGTGCAAATTATTATTGCATGTTTTTCCTTTTACATGTTTAGTTTCTGCATATACATTCTTTAAAGGTCACATTCTAATACAGCTCTTGTTTTCATGGAAAAAAGGTACGGGTATGTGACTTTTTGATGGATTTCTACAAGAAAATCAAGCAATATGTTTAGCATATTCATGTAGTGCAATGGCAGGATGAGCAACACAAAAAATGCAAGGACAACTTTCCCATTGGGACCATATTGTCAATTGTGGATTTTGTAGAAAACTACACCCTTCAGCCACAAAATGAAATTCAGAGTCAATAATACCATTCTGACCAAGTCATAATCATGGTACATATTACGTATAGGCATGGCCCTCGGAGCATGCAGCATTGACAACATGATAATATAGAAGGAGACAAACTTTTACATAAGTGATGACAGATTCCATGATCTGCATTATGTGCAACATTGTTTTCAAATTTTCTATGATCAGCTAAAGGAGAGAGATATATAGATGGATCAGAATTGGATATGGTCAGATGTTTATGCGGGCCAGTTAAAAAACACCTGATTCTTCCAATGGATGAGTATGTTGCATAAGACTTACAATGTGCCGCATGTATGGAATTACTTTGATACCAGGAACGAAAAAGGTGATCATGACGGGGCTGATGCATGCATCAAGACCGCATTACAAAGGGAGGAGATGAGGTTTACTAGAAACCCCCATATAAAAGATGCAAAATCCATAGTTCAATGGTGCTCTGCAACAATGTCAGACCGAAATAAAGTGCAACATGCATCAACAAGGGCAGGAAGAGAAGTCAAGAATTTTTGGCAAGTTGTTGACATAGATCGATCATGTTCCTATAGTTGCGGCACAGTGAAAGGAACACGTGGATTTCATTTGGTCCAAAGCTCAAACAACCCCCTATTTGAAATATGGACATGGAAAATTACTTTTTTTTGCATCCCTTGTAGCAATGGTAAATGGGATGAATGCAAATGCACGGATTGGGTTGATGATTGGGATCATCTATCACTTTTAGTAGACCCACATGTATTCATTGAAACAACCCACTTAGAGGAGGTTCAGTTAGCGATTTTGACAGACTATGCCCATATCTCAGATATTGTATAGCTAGGACACATATATGTAGTTGTTTCCCCAAAAGACAATGAATGGGTCACGAATTATTGGTTGGCACAATGCATTTGAGGTACGAAAATCCTGAATGGATCATTGATTGATGATGAAGGTAATGAATTTCCTATTGGATCGATGGTGGTTGAGGGTGAATATATTACACTAGTTGGAAAATCAAGAAAAACTAGTGGGCTTGTATTCGTGGATTACAGACCAGGTTCTGTGTTCTATCACTTCACTGACTTGATTGTCAAACAAGAACTCAACCAAGGTACATTACTTCATGCCTCATTCATAGCATGAGAGATTGATGGACACAATTAGCAACAGAGAGGATGCAGATGGCTATATTGAATGAGATTGGGTAATTGCGCTTACAGTCCTCTACACTATCACACTAGCCTAACGTTCGACCACTCCTACCCTAAACATTCGACAACTTCTATGAGATGGGTATTTATATCTGTTAACCACTCCTCCTTCAACTTGAACAATGTATTTCACATGGACAATGAGGCATGGGCACGGCCGGTGCACCATTGCCATGGTTGCATGGACCTGACTAGGGAGAAACCCTAGTTTTCATAATCTGGCCTGGAGGAATTCCTAGGCCATGCAAAGTCGCGGGGGATTCCACCCTGGCCATAATCTTGTGCCACAATCCCAATGGAACCAATGGTTTGTCGATCGAAACCTCGGTGCAAAAGCCATTTAGGGATTCCTAGGCCAATTCAAGGTCGAGTTCCAAAAACCAAACCAGTAGGAAATTTCTAAATCCGTCGGCTCCTGCAGGTGTGCTTAGCCATGGCCTCCATGGGAAGGTCACCCCCAGATACCCGACATAGGTTTTTTCAAGGTCGATGCACCATTTCCAGGGTTTCATGGACCCCACTAGGGTGAAACCCTAATTTGCAAAATATGGCCTAGAGGAATTCTCAATCCATGCGGAGTTGGGGAGGAGGCCGCCCTAGCCATAATCCCATGCCAAGATCCCAAAATAACTGATGTTTCATCAATCAGAGCCCCATTCAATGTTCTATGGTGATTAGCAGTAGGCTTGCAAAAGTTCTTTAGGGACGCCTGGGCCAATTCAAGGTCGAGGTCCGAAAACCAAACCATGCGGATATTTTTTATTATGTTGGCTCCTGTAGGTGTGTTTGGGCGTGGAATCCATGGGAAAGCCACCCCAGGCCGCTTGAATTATGGTTTTGCAAGGTCAGTACATTGTTTCCAGGGTTGCATGGACCCCATTTTCATGCAACTTTCAACTTAACATAACTCAAAAACCAGAGGTTGAATCGATGAATAGTTGACTCTGTTGGTCTCTGGGAATTCCATTCCCTCTATTGGGACCTCTCCAACACATTTTAAAGGCCCAGTGACTTCATTGTGCATAAGTTTCATAAACTAGGTTTTTTCTCAGTTTCCTTCAATGCAACTCTCGCATTGGTGGGTCAACTCTGCAAAACCCTCCACCATGCCAGTATTGTTTGCGTTCCCATATTGGAATTACCCATACACAATTTTTGGATCCAAAGGAATGCAATCTTGCTGCTCTGTTTGGTTTTTCGCTCTTGGACCAAGAGTCACCAAGTGTCCCAAAACGACATTTTCATGCGACTTTCAACTCGACATAAATCGACAACCGGAGGTCGAATCAATGAACCACTGACTCTGTTGGTCTCCAAGAATGCCATTACCTCTAGGGGGGGCTCTACACCATGTTTTCATGTCTTAGTGACTTCATTGTGCATCAATTTCATAAACTATGGTTTTGCTCAGTTTCCTTCAATGCAACTCTCGCATTGGTGGGTCAAATTTGCAAAACCCTCCACCATGATAGTCTTGGTAGTGTTCCCATATCAGCATTTCCCATACACGCTTTTCGGATCCAATGGCATGCAATCTTGCTGCTTCGTTTGGTTTTTCGCTCCCAGACCAAGAGCTACTAAGTGTCCCTGAATGGAATTTTCATGCGACTTTAAACTCAACATAACTTGGCAACCAGAGGTCAGATCGACAAACCGTCAACTCCATTGGTCTCCTAGCATACCATTACCTCTAGGGGGGCCTCTCCACCACGTTTTCATGGCCCAATGACTTCATTTTGCATCGATTTCGTAAACTAAGGTTTTGCTTGGTTTCTTTTAGTGCAACTCTCGCATTGGTGGGTCAACTCTGCAAAACCATCCATCGTGCCAGTCTTGGTAGTGTTACCATATTGGCATTTCCCATACACACTTTTTGGATCCAATGACATAAAATATTGTTTCTCTGATTGGATTTTTGCTCCCGGGATGAGAGTCACCGAGTGTCCCTGAATGACATTTTCATGCAACTTTCCACTCGACATAACTCGACAACCGGAGGTCAAATCAACAAACCGTCAACTCCATTAGTCTCCTAGCATGCCATTACCTAGAAACCAATAGACCACATACCTATAAGCTATGTACCTACACTACAACAAAGAAACTAGAGTTTCATGAATTACAAGTAGAAACACATAATTGTATGAATTAGAAGTAAAAACTCATACATGAATTACAAGTATATAGACAATTAGGGTTTCATGGATTGAAAGAATTTCCCATACATAGAGATGATGTATTATTTTATTCTCTCTTATGTATAACCACTTAGACCATATACCTAAGCTACAAAAGAAAATAGCAAAAAAACTAGGGTTTCATTAACTACAAACGATAAACCTAAAAACTAGGGTTTATAAATTTACACATATAACTACAAACTAGGGTTTTATGAAGTAGAAATTCACATACATATAGATTGTGTGTTGTGCTAATCTCACTTATGTAGAAATACTTAAACCATATACCTAAGCTACATGCACAAATAGAAAAAAAAGCTAGGGTTTCATGAACTACAAGCCACAAACCTAAAAAATAAGGATTACAAATTTACGCATACATCTACAAACTAGGACCATATACGTACATAAATAATCTTAGACCATATACCTAATCTATAAGAACAAATGTCAATAAATCTATGGTTTCTTGAACTACAAACCACAAACTTAAAAGCTAGGGTTCACAAATTTAGACATAGAACTACAAACTAGGGTCTATGAACTCATTAGCTTTATATCATTATATTTGTTAGACTCACTCAACTAGAAAATAGTAGACCATATACCTAGAAGATATGTACATGCATTAGAAAATAGCTAGGGTTTCATGAACTACAAACCACAAACCTAAAAAATAGTCTTAACACATACAACTACAAAATAGAGTTTTATGAAGTCATTAGATTTAGATAATTAGATTTGTTGGTCTCACTTAACTAGAAACCAATAGACCATATACCTAGAATATATGCTTGCAAGCCAATAACCATAATGAATATTTCCTGTGAAGAGGGGTCTCAAACACTATAGGATGATTCAATATTTAATTTAATAGTTGGTTGGGTGATTGCAAATAACATTGGATGTAATTTTCCTTTCAATTTTGCATGTGGTTGAAGCATGTTAGTGGTGTTGATGGGACATTATCATCATATCGTACAAATTCAACCTCTTTTGCAACTGACATGCATTGACTTAGACCCCAATCAATCCACTTTTCATGAAGATAGTACTGTCAAAATAAGAATTATTTCGAACCAAGTCAAAATGGTTTCCTCGTTAGGGTTAAATTTTCCCCATTGATTAACATCAACTTGTGCAATTTTGTGCATGATAAACCGTAAAGAGTATTTCATTTGATTAGTATATAAATAATATGTGACATATGACTACAATCATAGGCATGCTCATATACAAACAAAAGGTTACTTTATAAGAGGCCACAAGAGATGGTTAGGTAGCGTTGGTGTTATGGTTTCCCTCCTAGGTTAGGGTTTCCTCGTTGATTCTAAACCCTAGGTTATGCATACTAACCCCAAAACATCATTTGGGTTAGGGTTTCCTCATTAATTATAAACCCTAGGTTATGCATTCTAACCTTTAAACTTCAATTAGGGTTAGGGTTTCCTTGTTGATTCTAAACCCTAGTTTATGCATGCTAACCCTTAAAATTCAGTTAGCCTATTCCAAAGAGACAAGTACAAGAGATCATTAAAATTGCAAGTGCTAAACAACAGCATAACAAATATGTATGTATTCAATGAGAGTAAGCAATGTCAACTTCATCTTCAAATGATATAATTGTCAAATTTATCAAAATCAATGTTTTCCAAGTAGATGTAACAAATGCAAGCCAACAACAGTCATGTTCAATATGATTCTTACCTCATCAATACTATGAAATTTCCAATCAATCAAATGGTAAAAGAAGATCATTCCAATATCAATTTATAGCTTGCAAAATGAGACAATAATTACTATGTAAATACCAAAGGCAAGCAAGTGCTTTCTATTCCAATTTGGACAATGAATAAGACTATCAAACCAATGATAACTTTCAGCCAAGTATGACTATCCCAAAATGTTACTTCCAATCAAAGTAAAGATGCAATAGCTATGTCAATTTCAAGTTTGCAATTAGGAATACAATTGTTAGTTAAATGAAAGTGGACTATAAGTATTGTCGATTCCAACTTGGTCAATGAATGGTACTGTCAAACTAAATCTATTTTCCAGCCAAGACAAATTTTACAATGACTGTCCCAAATAGTAATTTCCAGTCAATCCAAGACTGACAAAAAGTACCTATATGATAGTCCTCAACAAAGATGGTATCTTGTACATGTTTTTTAGAGGTATTTTTGGTATTTTAGTAGTGCAAATGTACTTGTATATCACTGTCAAAACTTCTTAAGTATGGCTGGAAATGTCAATGATATACATA
This sequence comes from Pseudotsuga menziesii, assembly GCA_001517045.1. NCBI lineage: Eukaryota > Viridiplantae > Streptophyta > Pinopsida > Pinales > Pinaceae > Pseudotsuga > Pseudotsuga menziesii. The sequence goes on along the minus strand of LPNX010492825.1, from coordinate 19,358 downwards.
GTCCTCTAGGATTGTGTGCACAGTCCTCTAGGACTGTGTATCTATCACAAAGGAAGGTAATGTTGAGAAGGGAGAGGGTAGGTGTTAGTATGTTGGTTCAATAGGATTTAGGGTTCAACAAAGGGCTATATGACATTCTTCATTAAATTCACCTTGAGGAGCAAAGAAAGTATTTAACTTTGTAGATTTTGTGAGAGAAGAAGGCTAGGGATTGTGTCATTTGAGAAACCCTAAGGTTACTTGGTGTGCTTGTTGTGGAGGATAGGGAAGGATACAATCTTACACACTCATGGAATGAGTGACCAACTTTAGTTACAACTGATTCTTATCTAGGAGTTGTCGGTAGCTTGGGTTGCAGAGAGCTTGACTTGTAGAATCCTAGGAGGAATGTTGAGGCTAGAGAAGGGGTTTTGAAAGGGGGCCAAGGTCTGATCCTATAGGACGAGGATAGGAGTATGAGATTCCAAGCTTAGGGTTAGGAAATGAGAGAGGAGAGGTGGAAAGGTAAGCAAGTAGGTTAGGAGATGGAGAATGAAGGAAGGGTTTGGAAGGGTAGAAAGTAGGGATTTAGGTTAGGTGTCTAGTTAGGTCTAGTTCCTTAGGGTTTAGGTCTACAATAACAAGGCCGAAGCTAGGTATGACAAGCTGAGACAAAAAATGGAAGGGTCGAGGGGTGAAGGGATGCTTGGAAAACTAGAAAAAGATCTGAATAAAATTATTTGGTAGCAAGAGGAATACTTCATGAGAAAATTTGCTAGATTGAAAAAATATTTGCACTATGCTTTACAAGATCAGTTATTTGGTATTTAAAATTATCATTGTTATTGTACACATTTATGGAGTTGTGTATTTTTTATGTTAATTAACCTACATTATTAAACTTTTTATTCATTTTATTATGAACATACGGACTTTATTGCTTCGTCAACAATAAGTATTGCAAGCGCATCAACTGCAATCTACTACTGCATTCAACATAATGTATGCAAATATGTAATCAACTGAAAAGTAATATAAAGAAGTGCAAAATGATATGTTCATATACACAAATTTCCAATCATATACAGTAGTAGTGAAAAATGGAACATCGTTCCCAATGTCTATACAATGGAAACTTGTGCCCTATACAAAATATGGAAACTCATGCCAAAATGCCACATAATGGCTAGTGTACATAGGAGGGTCTCTCAATCCTCTTGCCCACCCTCAAAGCTCCCAGGTGCACCTCCAAAATTGATCTTCCTCTTCTTCGAGCTAGAGGGATCTCATTCCTTCTTGACACTTCGACCATCTCCCCTTAGGCTCTGAAGCGACAACAATCAAATGTTAACTCCTACAGGAAATTATACAAGTATAAAACACAATTTAAAAATAACAAAATTAAGTTTTCAAATCTTAAATATCTCACCTCAGATGAGACCGTAAGTGGTGAGCGGGCTACCCTCCTCTATGATCCAAGTCTCTTGGAAATGCCACCCTGCAAAATTTAAATAGTAATATAACTCATAAAATTTACTGCCTATGTTAATTTTTTTTAATATTGCATGATATTTTCATAAACTAATCAATCTCACCATGAACACAACAGGCTAGTCCTCGGGGGTGGCAGGTAGAGCAGTCGATTGCTCCTCAAGGGTGGCAGATGGAGCAGTGGGTTGGAAAACCTGCTCTGATTCTAGGGTGGATGGCATAGCAAAGGATGTAGCCACATCGGCGTTGGCTACAAAACTAGGGGACACTGTGAGAGAGGGAATGGACTGGAGTGGGGTAAGTGGTGATGTATGGCGATAAACCCCAACTGGTTGTAGAATGGAATGGGACACCCTGGAAGGGGAAACAAGGG
>LPNX010492825.1:0-17426 GCA_001517045.1 Pseudotsuga menziesii | reverse complement strand
GGGGGGGGGGGGGGGGGGGGGGGGGGGGAGTGAGAAAAGGCTGTGACGAAGAAGGGGGAGCTGGATGGAAGTGTGGTCATGGATGGGAGGCAAGGGATGGATGGAACAGGGTGGGGAGGGATGCATGGAAAGGGACATGTATGCCAGGGGATACACCTGGCATATATGGTGGGAAAAAGGCAGTTGATGGAGAGATAGTGACAACGATGTGCCTATGTACTTGGACCAGCATACATATTCATGGATTTGTATATCAGTACATAAAAAATATAACTATACAAATCTAATCCATCAAAACTGAAATTAAATTTATACTTGATTACACGATACCTGCACACGAGGGGATATACTGATCCTCGGTGGGGATGGCTGGTCACTCACTCTTGTGGACACCTGTGCAAACACAAAAATATTTAGATTCAATTAATAAATACTAACTACATTGGATGACAATATTAACTACTAACATTACATCTAATTACTGAATAACAACTACCTATATGTATGGCATCGCGATGTCCTCTGCAGCTGCCATGTCTCCATCTAGGTTGAAGGAACCAAACTCCTCCCACCCAGGTGTTGGAGACTCAGCACTGAATAACTGTACATTAAAAAAGATCAAGAAATCAACATCTGATCCTAAGTTAAATTTATTAGAAAATATGAGATTTCATAACGTATAATCAATACTTGAACATTAAACAAAACAATAACTAACCTATTGTAGGTATCTCTCTATGGCATGCTCCTACGTGGGAACATGGAATGCATACCCATAGTGAGAACAATGATGTGGCACTAGTCCCGTCTAGCTGGATAGATCATCCTAGATACCACCTGTAGTTGTTCTCCCTCGCCCACCACTAGTAGACCATGCAAAAGTGTGTCTCTCGAGGTGGTCATGCTCACTCTATGAGGACATAGCCACAAATGTGGTATGCCTGAGAAGGTGTTGTGTGGCACATGAAAAAGACTCATGGATCTCATCTATCCCACTACCTAACCCAAGGGGTTGAGGAAGTGGGTTTGACTCTTGCCTAGGTGTAGGAGGTCCTCTGAGTGGGTTCCGGTGGGCATGAGGTCGATCTTGGGCTGAGCCAAAATCGACGCCCTAGAACTCGGTGATGTCGAAGTAGTTCACATGGAACCCTAACACAAACTCGACTCATAGTTTCCTAAGAAAATACTGTGGGACCTCAAAATTGTTGCATGGAGGCTTGTCAAAAACCTTGAACCATCTCTTCCTTTAGTTTTCTATCCATGGCTAGTAATTACACTAGTCCATGCAAACTTGCCTCTTCCTCACATATGGAGGTTGTCATGTTCTCGAATCTATAAATTTTCTCCACATTTGGGATTTTGTGATATTCAAGTTTTTTATATCTTCTTTGGACATACCAGTGGCATAATGTTCTCTCATTCGAGCCCTATATTGGCTCAAATTGGTTATCTCATTGTGGGAAATGTTGATAGACTCGATTATGTTTTGTAGAGATGTCGCAAGGGAAACCTGAGAGGGTTCCTTGGTGTTCTTCAGTTCATCACGTCCTTAACTGTTTTAAATCCCCATGCAATTCATCTTCATGGTTTTCTAGTGGTTCAACAAATCCATCTTCGAGGTTTTCTTCATTTAATTCAGGGTGTATTGGGTCCTATGATTGGTTTTTTTCACTCCTTTGTTGGGTTGGTCCATTGGTATTTGTCATTATGGTAGAGGTAATGTATCTTCAATATCAAATTTGTTCCATTTCAATTCATTTTCAAATTCTTTTAATTTATATTTTATTTGGAAAACAATGAAAAACATTTAAAAACAAAAAACAACAAAATGCAAATACTAATCCACCTACCTTATTCCAACGGTCATGGGTGTCATTTTGGGGTTCTTGGACACTTGTTTTGGGCTTTGTGGGTGGCGTTTTGGCCTCCGTGGGTGTTATTTTTTGGGTAGCTCGCGCGCTCGCAAGTTGTGAGTGTAGGAATAAAATGTTCACTATTTGTTTTTTTATAAAAAACACAAGGACACGCACACATGTTTAACGTGTACACACTAAAACACGCATGTGTGTCTAGACACGTGTGCACGCCCATACACACGTGCATGTTCTTAGGGACAAGTACGCACTCCTGTTGTCCACATTGGAAAGACGACATGGAGGTTCACCGTTTCCAAAGCAGGAATGCATGCGCGTGTCCAAGTGTGTGTGCACGTTCCTCTTTTTTCCACTAGCACGCTCCCATTGCATCATAATTGGGTAGAAACTTCTTACGAGAACCCTACCTATAGAAAACCCACCATCCATTCCCATCTAAGCGATGAGATCAATGGCTCCCATCTCATAATGATAGCAATTTTGTACAAAGTTTCTAAATTGATATTTTTAAAGGTTATTGACTACCTTGGTGATTTTTTCATTGGTTAGTCTCTTGCATGGGAATTTTAAATATTGGTTTGGCAAGTTACCCTCTTGTCTAAGTGTTTTTGTATATCCTAGGATAGTTTTTCTCATTGTCTAGGTTTGTTTATATTGATCAGTTCATTCTCTCATTGCACAGGGAATTTTTCTCATCACCAGGGGAATTTTTGTATTGCACGAGTCATTCTCTCATTTTCTGGAGCATAATTCTCATTTTCTATGGAATTTTTATCTTTCCCTAGGGTAATTTCATCTTTCCTTGGGTCATAAGCATCTCATTTAGAAATATATCTATTGTTCGGTGCATCCTTTCCTATTTAGATGTATCAGGGTTTGAAAATTGCTTGGCATATTCTATGTAGATGGTGAGTGGCAATGCACTAGACAAAGCACTTGGACTTGGATTAGTCTTAATCTATTGTTTCTTGTAGTTGTCCTTATAAATATTACAATTAATGGTTGTCCCATATTATTGAAGGAAGTAACTTCTCATATTGTTAAAGAGTGGAATATAATAAAGGGATTAACCAATTTCCATTTACAATATGTCTTCTTTCATGAATGACATCTTTCATAAGTTTAATTTATAACCATTTTATGTGTTTAGTGAATGGTCATATCACATGGGTTTAATAATTCATTTGTGTTAAGGAATTGTAATTTTATATGGCATGAATAATAGGAAAACATATATTTTTAATTAATGGAAGTTAAAGTGAATTGGAATGTGATTATAACCACAAGAAGCAAAGGTATTCATAGTTTAATGTTAAGTGACGGTGTAAGATTATTTTAGGAAAAATTCAATACAAGCACATGACTCTAGATGATTAGGCAGATTTAACTCAAGCATGTGTTAAATTATTGAAGAGCCTCGATGCAAACTTGAAAATAGTGTGGAGAATTATGCATTCACTTATAAGTGCATAAAAAATAAAAGTCACTCTTAAAGGGTCCTCATATACATAGCATTTGTTAAAAACTAGTATATTGTCCTAACCACTTGTTATTGGTTTGGTTGTTTGTATGCTTTTCTAGTGATTAAAAAAAATGTTGTTTGTATTTACTTAAAATCATAGAGAAAGAGATATGCTTCATACTTGTATGGTCCACAAAGAAAATAATCAGGAACAATCTAGGAAGCCAAGAAGAAAGGCCAAGCCCCATGTGCCTATTTGGTGAGATAATTGTTGCATGCATTGGGTTCTAAATATTTCTACATTTGTTGGCTAAATGTCTTGTGTGATAATTACATGAATGATGAGATATTTGGATATGTTCTAGAAACAAAGAGCCATGCTTAAGACAAATAAGCATATACCTATGTACAAGACTAAGAATAGAGGTAAAAAGTGAAATCCTACATGTAGCTACTAGAACTTAGTATACCTAGCATGGAAAAAGAAAACAAAAATAGGTTGAAAGACATGTAATCGATCAAACTTAGCTTCAAGAACAGAACAAGAAGTTTAAGGAGAAGATCCAAATTTATAACTAGTGGATCGTGGAGATGGAAAATACCCTTGAGACCTCAGAAAGGAAAATTACATTACTAAGAAAATTATTTGATGAATGTTGAGACTATCTCACTATAATTATGGAAGATTGGGACAAAAATAGAGTGCAACTTGTACAACTAGGATATAAATTCATTCAAATGGATAACTTGAAATGTGTTAGGATGACTCAAATGAAGACTTAGTTGTAGAAGGAATTGGTGGAGGAGAAAGAATTGGTGAAGCTACATGCAGTTGTTCAAGAGAAATAGGAAGCAAGGATGCCTTCCATGGACACTACCAAAGTCAACATCATGATCAGGACTAGTATGGTAATTTTATCTTATTCAAATATTCCTCAAGAACCTTTCGATTGATTTGAAAAGCATACAAGAGACATACGGTCCAAGACACCAATGAAAATGGGATACAATGATCAGCTGCTATGTAAGAGAAGATAAGGCGTCCTAATCCCCATTGTATAGAAACATAGGGTCAGGCATGAAGGCCTAGGTTTCGATGGAAGAGAGGAAGAAGTGGAATGAACTCCAAGACCACATTTGTGAAGGAAAAGGCATGGAAGATTTGGTATACTCATCAGAGGAAAGTACAACAGTGAAGGAAGAGAAAAACACGCTCCCACTTCATAATTCTTGTGGAAAATTGTTAAAGGGAAATTATGATGAAAGTCCCAATCTTCATCCTACACCAACACTTACGAGAAATACCATGCAACTCAACTAGAAAAAGAACAAGAAAAATAAGAGTTATGCTTCAAACAAGACATACATTGTTTTTCAGTATTGTAAGAAGAAATTTCATTGAGTTTATTACTATTGGTACTAAAAGGCATGTTTCTTTTTGTGGGAAGAAAGGACTTCGCGATGCATATTCTCAATATCGGAAAACCACATTTATCAATCAAAATTTATTTCAAAGGAGGAATGGTGAGAAACTTTCCCAAAGCAACAACTAACTCAAAGGAAGATGGACAAGACAAGCAAGTCACATATCCCATCCAATGCCAAAAAAAAATTCCACCAAGTTCAATGAAAATTGGGAAGCAAAGTGTTGGTGACTACATCCATATATCCACCATAGAAACCTCATAGATAGGAGAACAATGTGGAGATTGAAGGAGGATATTCATATCCAAACCTAAGAGTAGATGTTTCTCAAGGAATCATAGCAACACATGAGTCTTGCATCACCATCAAAGAGGAAAGTGGGTTGATGTTCACATCAAAGGAAGTCCCTATCCATGTGTTTCCTTTGTTCTTACATGAGAAGATTCCCTTCTTAGAAATGTATTTGATATTGGTGCATGAATTTCAATGACCTTGGAGCTTATTAGAACTCCAAGATATCCATCAAAGAAAACCATATGTTGGATAGTTCATGAAGCTTGCACTTACATGTAATGGTTTTCATTCATATGATAATGGTACAAGGTTGAAGTATTGTGCAAGCATGTGCATCAGTAGAGTGTGGTTTTTATGTATGGAAAAATATAATCCTATAAAAAGAGAGCAATCCACACATGTTCTTATGGAATTGCAACATGATGGAATTACTTCTTGGGATCACACTAAAAAAGAATATTAGAATTTGACTTGACTTTATTGTCAACCAAGATGGATCATTTTAAAGACTGAGAATGTAAGAGACTTGCACACTAAAAATGGGAGTGAATTATGTTCAAAACGTTTTGATATAAATATTGCTTAGAACTAAGAGTCAATGAGCAGAATTTTTAATGCATAAACAATAAATAATCGATTAGATACACATATAATATAGACAAGAACTAGAGCCAATAACTAGAAACACAAGCTAGATACAAAGCAAGGGTCAAATCTATATTCAAGATCCAAATTCAAAACCATGTTCCAAAGAAGCAAATAAAAGGCACATAATTGATCTAGATTTTCCCCATAAGTTTTTTTAGACCAAAAAACCTCTCAATGGGATGTGTGATCTTAAATGGATACAAACATAAGGAAATGGTTGTAAACATCGGTACCTAAGGAAATACAACAATTTAATAAGGTTGGATAAAACATTAGATACAATGCAAAAGTAAATGTAAATAAGACAAAAGACATGAAAATAAAGAATTAAGTGAAATTAAATAATAATAGGAAAGAGGAATGGGAAATGAAAGGTCAACCTATTGGCATTCCCATTACCCTAGCCTCCCTATTACTTCCTGTACTCTCACTCTCAAACGGATTTTTCCTATTTTTTTGCCAAGAGAGGAGAATTCCAACAAGTCCATATACGTAATGTAACCAAACATATTTGTTGAAATACAGAACCAGCCAACTGTTGAATTTTGGTTTTCTCCTTTGGTTTTCAAGGATAAATATGATGTTCATATGTGATGAGATTTATTTGTGTGTTGTTTATTTCACAATGCTATTTTACATCTATGGTTTATGAATACCCTATGTAAATTAAATTGTGTGATATTTAGCAGAGTAAATGTATCCATCATTTTGTTCTCCACTAGCAAGATATGAATGCCAACAGCTACAGAATGGTCATCGCCCATTCCAATATGAAACATAATATCGTTATCTCTCATATAAAAGTTATTGCAATACTGTAGGAAGTTTCTTAATTGATATTTTTACGATTTATTGGTTTCCTAGATGATTTTTTCATTATTTAGTTGAGTTACAATCTTGCCTTGGTGTTTTTATCATTGTGTGTGCATTTTTTCATTTCTTCAGAAGTATTTATCATTGCCTAATATTTTTTGTATTGCTTGGGATGATTATCTTATTGCTCAGGGAATTTTTGTATTGTATAAGTCATTCTCTCATTCCTTGAGGTGTTTTTGTCTTGCATAGGATCTCTCATTTCATATGGTGAATTTATCATTGCCTGGGGTGATTTTGTCTTTCCTTAGGTTGCAAGCATCTCAATTAGAAATATATATCTTATTAGGAACATATTTTCCTGGTTCAGCATGACATGTTCTAAAAATTGCTTGGAATCTTGTGTGTAGATGGTGAGTGGGCATACATTGGGAAAAGCAATTGGCCTTGAATTTGTCTTAACACCTTGCTTCATGGAGTCACCCTCATAAAGATTACAATTAATTGTTGTCTCTGATGAGTGAAGGAATGACCTTGTATGGTTGAGTAGCAAATAATAAAGTTGTTATACAATTTCCATTGAGTAAATGTTTTCTTTCATGAATTCTATCTCCCATAAAGTAAATGTATATCCATTTCATTTATCTATTGAACAGCCATATCGCATGGGTTAAATAATCATGTGTTTTAAGCAATTGTCATTTTATATTGCTTGCAAACTTTCTAGCCATATATATTTAATTATTGGTATCTAAAGTGAATTGGAGTGTGATTACAACCATAGATATCTTCAAAATGCATTGTGAACTCAATGCTAATTATTGGTGTAAGATTCCTTCAGGGCAAGTTAAGTACAAACACTTGATTCTAGATCATTAGACCAAGTTTTTTTAAGGATGTATTAGAATATTGAAGATCCTTGGTAGAAACCTGAAAACAGTGTCGAGAATCATTCCTTCACTTCCAAGGGCATAGAGAATAGAGTCCTCAAAATTAGTTCTTAGAGGCAAAGCATAAATACAAAGTTGGTATATTGGCCTAACCACTAGTTGTTGGTGTAGTTGCTTGTACAATTGTCTAGTAGTTTAGACATAGGTTGGTTGTATTAATTTAAAATTAAAGACACGTAGTTTATTAGTACTTTTCTATTCCATCAAAACAATAACCAAGAATAGGCACATAATCCAAGATTCAAGGCCAAGCCCTTTGTGCCTATCTAGTGGTATACTTGTTGCATACACAGAATCCTAATTATTTATGCATTATTTGGTTGATATTATTGTCTGTAGGTTACACAAAGGATGAGAGATTTATAGAAATTATATAAATAGATACATCTTTTTAATAAACGAAAACATAAACCTCTATAAAGACTAATAATAGAGGCCAAAAAGTCAAATTTCACAAATATTCATGTTAGTGAAGTGAGTGGAGTATATAAGCCTCTCATTTACAAATCATATGGTATCAAAGTAGTTGAATCCTTGGCCATGGAATAGATACCATAAATTCTCATATATAACATAGGTAAATAAAATAGAGACTCAGGTTCGAAGACTTGCAATCCATTAATTCTCAACTTCAAGAAGAGGATGGGAACTTCAAGGAGAAGGTACAAATGTATGACTAGTGGACAGAGAAGATGGAGAAGACCTTTGAGACCTAAAAAAATATACTTCCATTTATAAAGAACATTTTTTATGAATGAAAAGTCCCTCACTATAGCTATGGAATATGGGGGTAAGCACAAAACAGCTTGTACAAATAGGAAAGAAGGTCATTCCAACATGTAGTTTGGCAAGAGGACGGGAAGACCCAAATGAAGACTTAGTTACGTGATGAATTGGTGGAGAAGAAGAAATCATTAGAAAATATGTAGGTAGTCATTCAAGAGAGCATGGAAATTCCATGGATAGTAATGAAGTCTGCACCATGACCAAGACTAGCATGGTAATTTTATATTGTGCATATCTTCCTTAAGAAACTTTCAATAAATTTGAAAAGCATACAAGAGGAATAGGTTCCAATCTACTAATGAAGATGGGATATGGTGGAAAATGGATAGGTAATGTAGGGCATGTGTTATATTTTTTTTATGTAGGTTACACCATCCTACAATGTGTGGGTTCATGGAAACAATCCCAATTTTTGGGGGGAGGGGGTTGTTTTCTTTTAAATGCATAACTTAATCATGATTAAGGGATTGTGGTTGTAATATAATATAGGTTAATGTATTATGGTTTTTGATGCTATGAAATAACCAAATATGGTATTATGAATGTCTAAGAAAATTACAATGAGAAAGAGAGAGGTGCGATTCCAAGTTTTGTTGGTTTTTTCAGTTGATGGATTTGAAGGTAAATCTCTATGTAATGTGTAAGTACCATTATTTAATATTTTCATTGATTAAGAATTTGTACAAATTGTTTCACTTCACGGGTTTAAAACATACATGTGGTATCACATCTTGATTATTGGCTTTGGGGGGATGTTACAGTTACTAAGGTTCACTCGTTTGATACAACAAATTTATATTAGGTCTGTGATAAACCTGGGTTTAGTGGGAGATTTGTGGTAGTGATTCATGTGTTGAAAGAGAATGATGAGAAGTTATAAAATTTGGATTGATAAATTTAACCATCATACATTTGAGCTTTGGAATCTCAATATGGAATATATTCTTGTGGATTGAGAATAGAGGGTTGTTGTGGATCGTCACGTTTTTTTGGGTATTTCTTGTTTTTGGGGTAGCGGAGTCTGTCAAAACTATGTCGAGTGGGTACTCGTTGGATGCATAATTTAATTTTGCATCCAACAAGCTCTCCCAATCGAAATTTGAGTAAAATCATAGGGAAATATGTCGAAAATACGAACAAAAAAGGTAGTTTTTTCTTTTCTTCCTCCAAAATTAATAAATATTATTTTATTATTTTAACTACTATTTTATTATTTTTCTTACGAGGCCCATTTTGAGTTGAAATTTCCTCTAATGTGGTGCTAATTTGTTGGATTGAAGTTGTGTGAAGACCGTCTTGATGTTGTCTTTTCTTGATAAGAAAAAAACCTGACCTTGTCTTCTGAAGCATTGTTATGCCATTGGTTTGTATGTAATTTCTTGTCCAAGGAGAAAAATGACTACAACATTGATAGGAAGTTGTCGTCAATTTTTCAATTTGTCCTCTTCCTTGCTCTATAGTTTGAATGTGGTATCTATTTTGTGAATCATGTGGGATTTTGGCCATTGTCATTTCCAAACCAAGATTCCCCAATATGAAATTCTCGACCCTTGTAAGCACGTGTCTATATATATTTGGTTTCACATGGAGGGAAAATCCTTTTGCATTTTTATGGATTCCAACTATGTGTCAGCACTTTCAATTTTAGTTCAATTTTGGAAGGGTCGGACACATTTCTCTCAAGGCTTCAAATATAGGACCTTCTTTATCGTCCGCTCAAAAAACCAAAAAGATTTGTAAGGAGGGTATAAACCCAGAAAGTATTCCTGGCCCTCAAGCCCCGTAAACTCAACCCGGCTTGGGCTCCAGGGGCTAATAATTAATATGTCTTTATTACTTATTAATGCAAAGGTGCTTAATCATGTTGTTGTTCCATTTCCAATTGATTTAGTTGAAATGTGTTATATGTTGTCTTGGTTCTTTATTCAATTCCAGTTACCAATCAAGGAATATTCTCCAATTGCTTCACCAGGCATAAACTTCTTATTACATCAAGTCCCTATATTCCCTTTGTTGAACTCATCAAAGCCCTTAGATGACATCCAATTATAGATACTAATAATACATCTCTATCATTAAATAATACACCACAGCTTAAGACTCCTTTCTACTGGGATGACATCTTCCTTCTAATGGCGGTTATGATGACATCTTTCTTCTCATGGCGTTAAATGGATACTAGCAGTTTGTTGGCTAATAGGAATATAAGAAGATGTGTATTTCTCTCATGTAAGGCCGCTAACTAAAGCTTACTGGACTATAAAGAGACCCATGTTTATCCACTAACCACTAACTCAATCATAGCTTATGAGAGACAGTAGTACTTGTAGGGAGTACTAGACATAAGTAATTGCAAGAGGGTCATTGTAGGTAGACCTAGTCATGGTCAGTTATAAAAGTCTCAACCCTAGATATTTCATAGTCTGCAATTTCCATGCTTTGTGCATACTCTTTCACTCATTTATTAGGAGCAAGAGAGGAAATTTAAGGTGCTTGGTAGCAGCCAATATTCTTTTTATTTTGCACATGTTTACATATGCAACGCAAATTTATCTTTCCAGTTTGGGAGTTGCATAGGATTTGCAATGAAAATGTCCAATGGTTAATGGTTCGAAATCAAAGTGTTCTTCAATATTTCCATATGTCTTTTGATTTATCTAGGGTGCAAAACCCTTCCCCCTAGGTAAGATTTCCTTTTCTTCTCAGGGGTTTCTGAATCTTGATTGTTTGGTCATTTAAAAAGTGCTATAGATTATGGGAGATGACATTAGTGTGGTAATGCTCGACCTGACGAAGCATCGGAAGCCATTGAAGAGTCCTCCTGGATGTCCTAAGAATCATCATATGTTGGGTAAGTTTCAGCATTCTCTATATACAAATATTTGTTATTCTCTTGCTTCTCGTCATCAAACTTGCTACAGAATTACCTCTCATTACTTTTGAATGCCAACTCCATTTAAAAACTTAACTTATTATAATATTAAAAAATAAAAAAATAATATAAATTAAAACTTAAACTGAAACCATAAAAGTAAACAATCAAATATTATTTTGATATGTAAACAACCCCTAATGACATATTAATGATTTGTAGATAAAACAGTTTTTATCAACTTCTATGGTTCTATTTTGCGAGCTCCATTTATTAATGCAAATATTGAAGCCCCAGAAATGATATAAAGGATTTGTGGAGGCAAGCAAGAATAGTTTATAAGTACAAAGATATAGTCACGTGTAGTCTTAAAATGGAAAGTGGTTTTCAATTTCTGAGATCCTTTGGCGGATTTTTATAATAGTTTAAGATGTGTTTGACACTATGCCATATCTCTCTATTTGACTTTAGATTTTACCACGGTAAATATCATTCCTAGTTTCAATATCTGTGCTTTTATATAATAATAATCTATTTTTAAGGTCACCGCCAAGCGAGACACCAATTTGGTGTATGAGCCCCCTTGTTTGTGGGACAAGAAACCCCTATCTACGCAGTGATTTAACTGCTAAATATACACCCAATCCCATGTATTTTAAATAATCTATCTATGGTACTCTTGGCCCACGTAAGAGTCTAAGGTGTCGTCTCTCATTCTTCCTTTTGTGAAAAATTAATGGCTATGATGAAGGTACATGGTCTTCCTTTTTCATCGTGTACTGCAAGGGTGTTGGCATGTTTGAACCAAAAAGGAGATATACTACTAGCTCATCCCTGTCAATATTATGACCAATAATCACAAACAATGGTCGCATTTGTCTTTCAATAAATTGGAACTTTTTTTCAATTTTATCATTATGTTTAATCTTTTTCATAAATATGTATGGTTGTATATATGAATATAGATTATAGATTATTAATATATATTTATTTTGATTTTGAAAATAATAGACGTTTAAAGAAATCAAATCTCTTAAAGTGCAAATCCAGAAACAATGTGCATGCATGGTGGGAACACATTACCTCTCAGCTAGCTTGGAAAAAAGTGGCACAAAACATGAAACTAAGTTCTGCATGGGTCATCCATATTGCCTTATCTTACCACATGTGCATCCTCTGCTCCTGGCTCCTTTGTGTTTCATGCTTAACTGTGAGCCAATACACATACTATTGACTCCACTAGATTCTTTAGAGTAAATCAAACTTTGTTTCATTCGTCCATACCTTGAATTGTATCAACAAGATATTTCTAAATTATTCGTGTGCCCATTGCTAGAAAAACACTCTAAAAATTACAAATATTCTTCTTGTATATGAAGTTGCATGGTGCTAGAGGTAGAGCATCTGCATAATATAATGCAGAAGATTGGTGCTTCGATTCCACCGTTCCCTATCATAAATAGTTGCATTCTATCACTATTACATAGAGCAGGTATTATGACAATATTGGAGACAATATATGTGTAAATTATCTCAACTTAAAGTCAAAAAAAAGTTTGTGTATGTCTTAAGTATTGTCTTTAAGCGGGTGTCTTAAACTATTGTCTTAAATTATTGTCTTAAATTTAAGAGAATAGTTTAAGACACCCCCTTAAAGACAATACTTAATACATACACAAACTTTTTTTGTCTTAAGTTGAGACAATTTACAAAGATCTTGTCTCAAATATTGTCTTAATAACCCCCTGAGTGTAATAGTAATGGCATGGCATTAAGAACCGAGGATGGAATATTGAGAATGGGGGAGCAATGGATTGACGTGGGTGTAAGGTGTGAGTGAGGAGGTGTATCAGTAGAGAGGGGAATCAGAGTGGTTGGGAGCAAATTTGGTGCAGGAGCATGACGCAGAATGGAGGAGCGCCTGGTGAAGGGGGAGCGAGCATCCATAGTGACGTGTATGAGAGGGATGGGAGAAGAACATGAGAATTAGGGGAGATGGCAGAAAATAATTTGAGCGTATTTTGAAGAAGAAGTGATGGCAAGAGAAGAAGAAATGAATCAGGGAAGAGCGAGATCGCTCTTATACCAATTTAGTACTCGAAGCTACCGTGAATAGAATTAATCTGTAAAATATATTGAATAATGAATAATGACAGAATGATATCTTACAATGAGTGAAGGGCCTAAATATATAGGTTCTTTATGGAGTTTCTTCAAAGTAAATCTATGTCTTTATGTGATGGTGACTATTGGTAATTACAAATAAATTATTAAATGCAGTTATAATAAATATAGATAACATTATTTGTTTTTATGTTTGTTACATCTTTCATGCTCCCTGCCACCTGAGTTTTCACAATTGCAAAATTTTAGCGAGAAGAATAGACAAGGTAAATTCATCCTCTCCAGACATAGGCATGTCTTTCTTAGTTTTTTGAAATTCATATTGGAATAAATAAGAAGCTAAATTTTTATTTTGAAATGGCATTATGTTCTTTAAAAATTGAACTAGAATTCAGTAGCAATACGCTTGATTGACTAATACATCTCTTAAATTAGGAATATCCTATATTGAAATGCCACCTCGGAAATCAGTATTCAAAGCCTTGGAGCCTTCACCCAAAGAAAAAAGGAATCTTATCATAATTTCAAACATATATCCCAAAGGGATGGCACAAGCAATAACTCTTGGAATAAATATAAACAAACCAAAGATTTAAACCTTAAAACTAGAATTTAAAGACACAAATTTTATTGTTGGGAATCATATTGATTTCCCTTCTTGGGGAGAAGTTTTCCAATGAAATAAGGGTGAAGAATACCCTAAAGTTATTCCTCCTAATGATCCTTCTTCGATGGATATAGATGATGTAGTTTTCATTAATATTAGAGATTCACACCTTCATAATGTGGCTGCAAGGACCTCTACCTCGCGACGTTCTGATGTTATCCATTCAATTATACAACATAATAGATTGGAAACTAGAATAGCCCATAATGATGTTGGTCATTCTATAGAATATTTTCAAACAACACAACCTAAAAGATATTACAAATTCCATCAGCAAAATATGTTATTGACCAGTGATTTGTTGAACAATTTCACAAATTGAATGATACATTAAAAATTATGACGAGCTAGTGGGTCAAAGGAAAAATAAACTAGAAATGATGGCATCTATCATACAACAAAGCTTCAGACTCCTTATGTATATTCCATGGTTGTAATGTACAAATTGTATGGCCAACCAAATTGTGTTGTTTTTAAAGATGCTTGGGTTCCTCCAGTGCATTCTATTGTCTTGTCAGGGATCATTTTTAATTGGATTGAGATATTATCTATTTCTTTGCACAAGGAAATTGAAAAATCACAAAGGAAGATGTAGAAGGATTTCCAACTTTCTATATGTCTTCTTATATTTTGGATATTGTATGTTCCAATCATTTTGTACCTCATCTAGGATCAAGTTGGAATGTTTCTTGCAATCTTGTCCACCTCTACTTCTATATGTTATAAGAGAATAAATATCATTTTTTTTTCTTTCCAATAATTTTCATGGAGCAATTCCATATACCTAGCAACAGGACCAATAGCAAAGGAAATATCAAGATGTGTATGAGTTAAGTACAAAAGATTGCCAAGTTACTAATGGTACAAGATGACATCTACTTTGGGGATAACACAAGTGGGAAAATGTTTGACTC
The DNA here is from genome assembly GCA_001517045.1 of Pseudotsuga menziesii. Classification (NCBI taxonomy): domain Eukaryota; kingdom Viridiplantae; phylum Streptophyta; class Pinopsida; order Pinales; family Pinaceae; genus Pseudotsuga; species Pseudotsuga menziesii. Next base: position 2,597 of record LPNX010492825.1, on the reverse strand, counting down.
CAAAATGAAAGGGAGAGGGGTTGGTTTAGAATCTTCCATGTGAAAGAGGAAAAGAAGGTCACAAACATACTTAGACTAAGAAAGAAAAATAACTTATTGGGTTCGCAAAAAATTCATGCTAATGCTCTAAGTTGGTCATTTCAAATTTCTTCTTAATTATGGATTTCTGGCATGGATTAAAAGTTTCAAGTCGCTACCATTAATATTAAGGTCATAAACATAAATAAAAAATATTATGAGATTATTTCCTACTTTCTTAGTCTAGACATTAGGGTTAGAATGGTGTCTAGAAAAAATAGTGTCAACGAGAAAGTTATCCATTTTGGTATACCAATCCCAAGGAACTTACTTAATTCCATAGACAAATTTCTTACGGCAAAAAACAAGGTTGGAGTCATTCTAAGCATATTCCATGTAAATTTCATCTTTCAAATCCCCATGCAAGAAAGAATATTTCACATCCATTCGATGGACTTCCCATTTATGTGAAGCGAAAAGGGAGAAAACAAGGAAAATGGACTTCATTTTGGAGACAAGGGAAAATGTTTCATTGTGATCAATTCCTTTAACTTGGGAAAACATTTTGGCATCAAATATTTCCTTAAGTATTTCAATGCTTCCATCTGATGCATACTTAGTTCTATACACCCATTTACATTTGACAAGTTTTCTTCCTTTCAAAAGAAATACAATATCCCAAGTATCGTTCTCTATTAAGGACTGATATTCTTCATTTATAGTTCTGTCCCAATCTAAATGGCTAGAAGATTCTACAAATGTATCTAGATCATGAGTCTCTAAAACTTGAGTGAAAAGAAAAGAGACTCATTAGAACTATGAACATGTTCAATGTTGATCTGTACAATCAATGGAAAAATCACTAGTTCTTTATTGTGTTTAATGGACCCATCTAAGAAGAGGTGATGTTGGTTCATATTCACCTTCAATGGACCCAAATACAGGAACCAGAGCAAGAGGAGGTGGATTTTCAGCCTCCCTGTCATTATTTCAAGAAGAAACTAGAGTAGGGTCACTAGCAGAGAATTTAGGAATAGAAGTTGGCACAATCGCCAAATATGGATTGTGAATTGAAGATGGCATAGATACCAAATTAGGATTACATGCCAAGAGAATTTTTTCAAATTTAACATCTATTTGAACAATAATGTCATTGGATTTAGGTTGAAGAAGTCTATAACCTTTTACAATTTCAAAATACCCAACAAATATGCACTTCACTCTTAGGTTGTAATTCTTTATGTTTTTCATCAAGAATGTGAGCCCATGTTTCAATAACAAACATAGGAAAGTGGCTTACATTAGGTTTAATTTTACTCCATTCTTCTTCCAATGTTGCATCTTTTAAATCCTTTATGGGAGTGCATTTGAAAATGTAATAGGCAGAATTAATGGCTTTAGCCCAAAAGGGAGAACTTAATCCCTTAGATTGGATCATACAATTTGTCATTTCCTTTAATTCCAATCTTTTTTTCAACAACACCATTTTTTTGTGGTGTGTATAGAACAATATGTTTCATTTGAATTCCCTGTGCAATGCAATAATTTGTAAACTTATTGTTTACATATTCACCTTTGTTATTTATTCTTAATTTGTGTATTTGATGTCTAGATTATTTTTCTACATGGGCCTTATACGCTAAAAGCATGTCAAAAACTTCACTCTTGAATTTTAAAAAGTAAACCCAAGTATGCCTAGAGAATTCATTAATGAAACTTAAGTGCATCTTGAAGCTAAAGAAACAAGTAGAAGGAAGCAGATCACACAAATCATTGTGAACAATCTACAAGGAGGTTGAGATATGCCATCAGGCATGTTTATCAAAATTGTCCCAATGTTTTTTTGTCGAGAACACACCTACGAAAAACACCATCTCTAAAAGAAATGAGAAGAAGAGCAGTCACCATTTTTATTACATAGTTCTTGAAATAAGTGATATTTTAAATCATTGGAGCAAATTTGGGGTCTAAAATGGGCCTCATAAATAAAGAGCCAACCATAATTTCTTAATGAGTTGAAATTCAAGAACCAATAGAATTTCAATAAAATGTGTCAACCATAATGGTTGACTTGGCATTTGTCATAAAAAGAACTAATTTTTTTCTTCTTATTTTAAACATATATCTCTGTGGTTTTACTCAAGTTTTGAGCGGGAGCACTCGTTAGATGTGGAATTAAATTTTTCATCTAACGAGTACCCATATTGCATAATCTTAATGGACCCCACCCCACAAAAAAACAAGAAATACAAGTAGCACGTTTTTAATGTATTTTTTGTTTTTTGTGGGGTGATGTCCATCAAAAGCATACAGTGTGGGGTGCTCATTAGATGCAAAATTTAATTCCACGTCCAATGAGTGCTCCCAATCGAAATTTGAGTAAAACAATAGGGAGATATTGTACCAGTAACAATTCGTTTACTGGAACTTCTCGAACTTCCACTTTCGAAAATACAAATAATCCATGAATATATAATAATTGATAAAATAGATATGATATTTTACAAGATAGACTTTCCCGTATTTATAATTGTTTAAAGGGTGTCTAATGCAACTCTTCATAAAGAGTTACACCATTT